>CBVK0100410580.1:0-12435 GCA_900067695.1 Picea abies | reverse complement strand
AAATTTAAACTCAATTTTTTTTGGAATTGGTTTTATTGAATGATAAGTGTTTTCAAGAAGCACGATTTAAAATTGTGTTTTTTTGGGGGTTATTATTAGGGAGAGTTATTATCCATATTTTATTTAATATTTTACTTTTTATGTGTATTCATGTTGTTTTGATTATGCATACTACATCATTTTCCTCAACCAGGATTATGGACAACATACAATTTTAAAATTTTAGTTGGGCTCTATATCAGATCGTCAAATATGAGAAATACTTTACTATTTTAAAAAATATCATCTACATAGTGCCACATATTTGACAGTAAAATGTATTTTTTGTTAAGGATGAAGAATTCACTATTGCAACTACAACATATTTGTAAAAACATTGGTGTTAAGGTAAACATGTCTTGGGTGTGTCATGGACTAGTATAGTCTTTATATAGTTGTTGAATAAAATTTTGATGAATAGAGTTTTTTAAATTCGAAAAGATATTTTCTTAATATATTTTTTAAATTTCATCAAAATATTTGTTTAATATGAAAATATCATATGAAATTTTCTATTAAAAATAATGTATACTTTCTTTTTTCTATACATGCACTTTAGTAAATTCAATAGTAAAATAATTATATTTTGTATAGTTATTTAGCAACTGTTCTTGTTGGATTACATAGACGAGGGTGAATCATTAATAGAGAAATATAATCCATAATAGAGAAATATAATCCATTTTCACCATAAAATGCAAGTGTTATATCAATGTAGCATTATCAACCAATAGTTGCAGAGTAAATAAACAATGAAAAAATGAGCAATCATACACATACACAATACACCAGTGTTTTACATGGAAATCCAAAGTGTGAGAAAACCATAGAATGTTTTTTCTTATATGTCTTTAAGAATTACATTCATTGGAAACACCAACTTCCTTTGTTTTCCAACTGCAACTTAAAGGAGGCTCCAAACCCTTAGTTTCTTAGGATACAACCTGAAGGAAACTCCAAGTCCCTAATTCTTTGGTTACAACCAGAAGGAGGCTACAACCCCCTAGTTTCTCAGGCTACAAACTGAGGGAAGATCTAACTCCCCAATTCTCTGGCTACAACCGCCCTGACGTAGAAGTAGAATGATAGAACCACTATCACATTATCACTGTGAGATATATAGTTGTATACCTATACTAATCAACATGTAATCAACCTGTAACAACCTGTACCAATAACTTGTGCCAACATGTACCATAAAAAAATGCATCAACCATCCACCAAACTTGTACAAATAACTTGACCAAACAACCTGTAATCAACGTGTACCATAAACAAGTGCATCAACCATGCACCAACCTGTACCATCTATGAGTGCATCAACTATGAACCAAATATGTACCAATCATGAATCAAATAAAAATAAATTGTGACTCATCAAGATGTACCAACATCATCAACTATACACCTCATGTATGTTCCAACTCATCAACTACTTGTCTCAAACATGTACACAACATGTACCTCAAACAAAATCCCTCATCAATTTTATTATCCAAATCTGATTTGTAACTCTATAATATACCTTGTGTTTATGATCACATACCTGTAAACCTTCC
The DNA here is from genome assembly GCA_900067695.1 of Picea abies. NCBI lineage: Eukaryota > Viridiplantae > Streptophyta > Pinopsida > Pinales > Pinaceae > Picea > Picea abies. The sequence goes on along the minus strand of CBVK0100410580.1, from coordinate 10,837 downwards.
TTAACCAGAGACTACCATTTTAATCAAACTTTACTTTAGTCTCACATGACTAATTTTGGATTAGTCAACAACCCTAACTTGAAATAATCATAACTATGTATTTGTAATGAATAAAGATCTTAAAATAGTACACAATTTTCATCAATGACTTTTATGAAATTCCTCTAGGTTTCACTACTTGGAACCTCTTAGAAAAGGAGTTATAGAAAAAATGGCATACCTTGTTGAATTTTGGGTTATTCTAGAGTGAGAACTTGTAGAGCATTCCCCACACATAATATTTGTTGTATGGATATGAAAATGGTACACATAATACTACATATGGTATGCTAATCAATACATTTGGTATTAATTGATTTGGATATGTTATGAATAAATTATGACGTTTTTACCCGAAACAATTGTTTTAGAATAGTTTCGAGACTAGACACAAATCTTATTTTCCATGGAGTGTAACTCGAAAACTAAAACAACCCACAAGCTTAAATTTCTATCAAAACTACTTGGATATGTTTCCTCAATCCCCTCCCAATTTCATGGTCTGAATCATTCTAGAAAAAACATTATTGCGAAAATGGTGAGATGACCTGTAAATAACATACCTTAGAAAGCATCATCAAAATAAATTATCCTCCCTTGAATTTCAGCCTTCTTTACTTCACTTTCCCTATAAAATTAGGCTTAGGTATCCTTTGGTTACCTCAGTCAGTTGTAGATATTCAATATTCTCAAGTGTTATTCAAATGAGAGAGCCTTTCCTCTTATTTATACTTTCATGCAGCTTCCTCGAGGGGTTAGCTTTTATCCATCTTAACTGACTTTCCTTATTTTAGGGATAACCCACTTCTAGCCACTTTTCCACTTATTAATTTATCCATTAACTTTATTATTTAAATAACTTATTTTGTATTCACTTTGATCTATAGTACCCACATCACTTCACTTTATTATTTAAATTGTCTTCTAACCATCTTAACCCACTTTCCTTATTTTAGGGATAACCCACTTCTGGCCACTTGTCCACTTAGTAATTTATCCATTAAATTTATTATTTAAATAATTTATTTTGTATCCACTTTGAATTATAGTACACTCATCACTTCACTTTATTATCTAAATAATTTATTTTTTGCAATCACTTTGACTACTTTGACTTTTTGGGTTTTCTAGATGACTCACAAGAGTTCTCCAACTTCACATGGCCATAACTCTCTAATCATGAGGAGTTATGTGACGTTCCACATACCACCGGAAATGGAATGACATGTACTATCCATATAGAATTGTATTATCTTAAAATATATCAAAACTCATACCATTATACATCAAAAAAACTTGTGTCCATTACCCAAAACTTTGTGCTAACAAAATTTTCTACCGAAATTTATTCAATTGTTGACATTAATCACAACCAACCAAAATAATCAATAATATCCCCCTTTGTCATTGATGGAAATACTCTGATGCAATATTCAATTCATATCACTCATTCTCAGCATGTGAGCATCTCTCCCCTTGGAACCATGCCTCTGTGCTCTTTCTCCAAGCATTTACCTTTTTATATGATAAATCATCCCCCCTTTGTCATCAATGAAAAATGTATCTTTCCATCCAGGGTTGATCCCCTCAACCAAACTGTCTTTGGGGATACTCCCCTTGATTGAACTCTTCCTAAAACTAATCCCCCAACGTGAGCTTCCCTCTTTATGGTGCTTCCTCGTGTAAATCTAAGAAATATAAGATAAGCATTCATGTAAGGTCTCTGTCCCCAAAGATCCTTATAAAAATACAAGCTAAAATTAAAGAATGAAGAATTTATATCCTATACAATTCAATCATCAATGTATAATCATTTATTATTCAACATAAATTAAATTTATTAACAGCATGAAAGTAAATTTAATTTAACAACCACATAACACAACAAATTCATGAAATTCGTACCTTTGTCTGATGTTAATTCCCGAATATCTGGTTGTCCTCTCCACTGCTCTACCCGAACTCTGCCCAAAACTGAATCTTCCCTCCTCACCAGCTAGGAACAGAGCCTGTCTGGCTCCCTAGCTCCAGGATTTCGTGAGGATTCCTGGCCCCCGAGCCAAAAACTCCCAGCAACCTGGTGCACCCCTGTAACAATCCACCCAAACTCTCAAACCACAACAATATCACAGACAACAAAATACAGTCCTTCTCTCCCAATAATGCTTCCTCTCCCAAAATTTCCTAATCCTCTCCCGAAGGCCTCTACCACCTCATATCCTTCCCCATTCACTGCCTCCTCCTTTATTTAATGTCACCCACCTTATCCCTCCATTTACTACCTTATCCCTCCATTCAATACCCTATCCCCTATCATACATAAAGTTTTACAATAATGAATTAAAAGTTATTAAGTATTTAATTCTTTACCCTAAACATTAAATGTGTTAATTAATTAATTAATTAATTAATCAACATATATTGAACAATAATTAATTAATTAATTAATATTATTAATAAATAATCATTATTTAACTAATACACATTAGAACAGTTAATTATTTAATTAATTATACTTGGTAAATCTTAAGGAATCATTTAGCTAGGGTTGTTACATACACCCATCCTTCAGGAAACTTCGTCCCGAATTTAAATTATTTTATGATACACAAGAAAAGGAACATGGTTCAGACATTCATAACAGATAACCGTCATTATTAGTGAGTAAGCCAAGAAACCCATTCATACTAGTTTACATGCGCAAGAAATTCATGTGTAGCTAGTACATACAAGTCTCGTTCATGTACTAATATCAATAACTATAATCTCTATAGTAATTTCCATATGCATCAAATCCATTCAACAAGACTATTCATTTTATAAAATACAATAAACCAATCAAATGTTTGTGAAATCCTTTAATTACTATTATCTAGCTCAACAATGTTATTTAGACAATTGTAGTTTAGTTACATAATTATGAATATTCATATATATATACATTTTCTTTTTAGAAGGAAAACAATAAGTTCCAACATAAGACAAATCTCCATACACTCTTAACTATTTCTACTCATCCTTCCTCCCTAACATACTTTCATCTTCCATTAGTATCCTTCCTCTACCAGACTATCTTGGAGCGTGAACTGTATTGACCTAACTCCAAATAGAACCCGTAAGCGGAAGTTTCCCTATCTTGACCAAGCTTCCCTAGTAGGCAACTGACAGTCATCGTCACACATCTAGGGGAGCGTGACCTAACATCGTCCTCCCATGACTTCAGGTTTCAAAGGATACACAGTGGGAAATGCCTCCATCCCTCCTAACAGGACTAGGGTCCACACCCTACAATGAAATATACAGTGGCACCGTGTTGCTGGGAGTTTTGTCATCGTCTATTCAGTTTTGGGCAGTCTCACCACCTGAAAGCCTACACTAGTCCACATATCATAGTAATGCATCCAAACCAATATAATTTAACATACAAAGATTCATACCATAATGTTTCTTGGCTAGTGGTCATGACATCCACTTTCATCATCATTATCCCTTTGCTATTTCATAGCCCATAACCTATAGATTAGTTTGCAACACAAACTCATACATTTCTATGCATTATCATCATGTAATTGCATACAATCATAATTTCAATTCGGTATCCGCATATCAACAACTTTAACATCAAAGTTTTCAAGTTAGAAATAGATCTCATAATATTCCATAATCTAATTGACGACACCTATTCATAAAATTATCATTTACAAAATAGATTGCATCATATCCAACATCATTCTAATGGCACGTAAACCTTCATAGGATTCTCATTCACACAATATGTCACATCATGTCCATCATCATCAATAACAATTAGACATTCATAGAATTTATTTTCACATAGTAGATCACATCATATCCATCATCATCAATAATATTTAAACATTCATAAAATTTACATTCTCACAATATATCACATCATATCCATCATTATCCAAATACATTTAAACATTCATAAAATTTATACGTCTTAAAATTTCAAGTGTATCATTTAATAGTTTCACTTGTGAATAGAAAATAAAACTATGTAGGCCTTAGGTAATCCTAGTTGTCTAAGTCAAAAGGCGGTGTTATATACACCCAACCCTCGAGAAACATATACTCAAGGTGGTCAAAAAAGTGAGGGATAGTCTCATTGTAATGTCTCGGTGTCTTCCCAAGTAGCAGATCCTGGACTATACTTGTCCCATTGGACCTTAACTTGGTCTACCAGATAGTTCCTGAGCTTTTAGACTGTACGGTCCAATATGCGTAACGGTTCTACCATGAGAGTTCCCACGTCCAATACCTACAGTTCCTTCCAATTTAGTTTATGTGATTCATCAATAACATAATGACGTAAAATATATACATGAAAAAAATTATGAGTTTTATGCAGGTGGGGTGGCAGTACGAGACAATAGGCAATGGGTCCAATTTTCTCTTAGATTCTGAATGGTCCTATAAATCGAGGTGACAACTTTGTCCCCTTCCCGAACCTTATGGTACTCTTATTGGGCTTGATACGAATGAAAACCTGGTCTCCCACTTCATAACTTCGGTCGGTCTTGTGTGCATCCACATAACTTTTTTGCCTATCTTGTGCTTCCTTTAGTCTCTTCCTAATCTGAATCACCTATTCCTCCATCTCTTGAGTCAATTCCAGCCCAACTGTTACTTGGTATTCTAATCTATCCCAACTCAACTACGTTTTGCATGGCCTTCCATACAAAGCTTCGTAGAGTGGCATTCTGATGGAGATATGAAAACTGTTATTGTAGGCGAACTCTACCAGAGGTAGGTACTTCTCCCAATGGGTTTGATTATCCATGACATAAATCCTAATAATTTCTTCCATGAATTGATTTACTCTTTCAGTTTTCCCATCTGTTTCAAGATGATAAGTTGTGCTTAAGTTCAACTGAGTCCCCAATGCTGACTACAAACTTGTCCAAAACCTAGAAGTGAATCTGGAGTCCCTATCTGAAATGATCTTCTTAGGTATCCCATGCAAACAAATGACCTCACTTACAAACACCCGTGCCACATCAGTGACACTGTAGGTGTCTCTAACTGGAATAAAATGATCACTCTTGGTTAACTTATCAACTATCACAAGAATGGCATTGTGTCTATGAGATGTGAGTGACAACCCCACAACAAAATCCATAGAGATGACTTCCCACATGGACATAGGAACATCATGTAGTTGTAGGAGGCCTGCCAGGTGGTGGTGGTCATCTTTCACTTGTTGACACTCCAGGCACTTGGCGACAAAATGGACGACATCACGCTTCATGCCTACCCAGAAGAAGAGCTTCCTCATGTTTGCGTACATCTTCTTCACACCCGAATTTACACAATAAAGTGCTCTATGGGATTCCTTCAGTATGATGCTTCAAATATCTCCATCTTCAGGGATGTACATCCTTCCTCGATATCTCAATAGTTTGTTTGCTTCCAGACTATATCCTTTGTACTTTGGATTTAATTGCCTCCCACTCTAGAGGTTTTAAGTAACCTCTAAATACCAACTATCTCCTTGGAATTGTGTCAACACATGTTCCCTCAGATTGAATTTTAAGGGTAACAAGGAGAAGACATGTGGTCTCCTACTCAAGGCATTTGCGACCACATTTTCCTTTCCTTTGATGTATGAAATACCAAAATCGTACTCACTCATAAAATCACTCCATCGCCTTTGCCTGGCATTCAGATCCCTTTGAGTGAAGAGATGTTTTAAACTTTGATGGTCCATTTTGAGCTCAAAGTTTCACCCCACAAGATAGTGCCTCCAAAGTTTCAGAGCTAGCATTACAACTACCAACTCTAAATCATGAGTAGTGTAAAGATCTTCATGTTTCTTCAAATTCCTTGATGCATAAGCTATCACTCATCCATCCCACATTAGTATGCCCCCCAACCCTTGTTTTGAGGCATTCATGCAGATTGTGAATTCCTTTTCCATATCTAGCACTCGTAGAATTGGTGCACTAGTTAGTAACCTCTTAATCTCAAAGAATGCACTATCACATTCTTCTTTCCATTCATACCTAGACCCCTTGCACTGCAAAGTGGTGATGGGTTTCTCTATTTTTTAGAATCCTTCCAAAAATCTCCGATAATAACCTGCTAGCCCCATGAAGCTTCTCACCACATGGGCATTTTTCGACACTAACCACTCCATAATGGCCTTTACCTTTTCTGGGTCCACAAAGATTCCTTCACTGGAAATGATATGACCTAAATAGTGGATCTCTCTCTAGAAGAAGGAACACTTCGACAACTTCTCATACAATTTGTTATGTCTAAGGAAGGACAACACCACTCATAAGTGTTCCTCATGTTCTCTTTTGTTTTTGGAATAGATGAGGATGTCATCTAGAAAGACTTGTACAAAACGGTCTAAGTACTTCTAGAATACTTCATTCATGAGGCTCATGAATAATGTTGGTGCATTGGTCAATCTGAAAGGTACTACAACAAACTCGTAAATCCCAAAACGAGTTCAAAAGGCAGTTTTAGGAATATCACCTTCCTTAATCCTTAACTGGTGATACCCTGATCACAAATCAATCTTTGAGAATACCATTGCTCCTTTCATCTGATCAAAGAGGTCATCTATTCGCAGCATTGGGTACCTATTTTTCACTGTAGCATGGTTCAAGTCCCTGTAATCTATACACAGTTGTAAGGAACCATCCTTCTTCTTCACAAAAATTACTGGTGTGCCCTAAGGTGAGACACTGTGCCTTATTATCCCTAAGTGCAGTAACTCTTTCAACTACATTTGCAACTCACAAAGTTCCAACACTGTCATCTGATATAGAGTATTGGAAATTGGTTCTACACTAGGTTTTATCTCAATAGTAAAATCAAGCTCCCTCTCAGGAGGTACCCCTAGTAACACGTTCGAAAAAACATCCTTAAATTCTGACAATGTTGGGTACTGATCTAATGAGGGTCCCCTCCTTTCACTCACTACTTCCACTACATATAGTCGACACCATTGCCTCAAGCATCACTTAACCTTCATAGTTGAGATAAAGCGTAATGACACCTTTCTTCGTACACCCTAGATCTCTACTGGTCTTCCTTCATCGTCAACACAAAGCACCCATTTTGTGAAACAATCTACCAAAGCTCGATGAGCTTCTAACCAATCCATTCCAATGATTAGGTCATACGCCCTGAGAGTAGTGATGTATACCTTCAACCTGGTAGTACACACCCCTAGGTCTACTATACAATTATCAACACTAGGTCCTACCGCTTGTTTTTCCCTCGAAGCCATCTTGACTTGTTTAATGTCATCATGCTCGTAGGCTACCAACCCACTCTTTTCTAACGTAGATGGTAAAATGAAACTATCTATAGCACCAAAATCAAATAAAATCTTAACATTGATATGATTTAGCATACCTGATGACTCCACCACCATAGATTGATGTTTGTCCTGGTGATTATTAACCCCTGCATAAATCTGGTGGCTGCTAATTGCTCTTCCCATCAGGGCCTTTCCTTCTCTATGCATGAATCATGATTGTAGCTCTAGGCAGTCACGTTGGTAATGGGGTTCTTCGTAACCCCCAATAGGTAACACGGGATTAAACCTGCGCACTATTATGTGACTATCTTTGAAATGAGTTCCTTCCCTTGGAACCCCTGCCCCTACTAGTTTCTCTCTGAGATGGTCGTGGACCTACCTGCATCATTGGTGATGAGCGAGATGCTGCACTCATTGCCATTGAAATCCCTGCAGCTACTATCATTGGCGCAACTCTGTTACCATATGGAGGTGGCCTTGAGCCCCCTCCCTTGGGAAATGTCCTAGGGGCCTTCCCCATGAATCTAGGACGATGGAGAAAGGTCAGTCTTGTACCTCCAGTTAAGTTCATGTGTTCCTCTACATAACACGTTTCTTCCATAACTTCCTCTACTAAAGACAGTTTCCACATCCGCACCATAGCCCTTATCTTAGGGTTTATCCCATAGATGAAGCGTTCTGCCTATTGTTGGTCATTATCCATGTATGAAACATATTTGATCAATTCCATAAACCTGATCTCATATTCTTCTATGGTTCTTTTTCCCTGTACTAAGGCTTGAAACACTCTTACCTGTTGTTCCTCATAGTAAGCTGGTAGATATTTTCTTTGGAACCTCTCCTCAAAAAGTTTCCAAGATACGGTGTCCGGAATAAGATGCATTTGCCTTCCTAGGTTTCCCCACCAGTTCAAGGCACTGTCTCTCAACTGAAAAATTGTTATGTTTGCCTTTGAAGTGGATGCATAGTCCCTTAAGGCAAAACACCTTGTCATGCCTTCCAACCATGCTTCTGCACATTCACTAGCACGACCCTCGGCAAACTCCAGAAGTTTGATGTTATGGAGTTCTCTAGTGATGTCTTTGGGTGGAGTTCCTCCCCCTAAATCCCTTGACACTTCTGGATTACCCGTTCCAGATGGTGGGGGCTCCACTTCGATCCCTACTGGTTGACGCCCTTTTAAAGTCTCATTTATGGTCGCCAAAGAGAGTTGTATGAGATCTAGTTCAAACGATGGTGGTGGAGGTGCTGGCAGTCCCTGTGATGATGCCCCCTTGCCTTGATTTCCTCGAGTCCTGACCATCCTATATAATTTAACCTGCATTAACCAAAGTTGTCAGGGTGAGTTCAAGGACATTTCACATTTGTGCAACTTAAACTAGAAAACAGGGTTAGACGTAAGTTTTTTTTTACTTGTCTATAAACAGACGTTACTCTTTTTATGGGAGTGGCTAAGTTAGAGTTAAGCGTCTAAGCTTAATGTCTTCTCCTAAGAAAAATATTGAACCTCTCCCTCATAGTTATGCTAGCACTGTACCATACTCGCCATAGTGCATCATATCCCTTATATGGTGCTTTCTATTATACCTCTATTCTACCTTGACTATTTCCCATAACCTACATCAAACTCCCGCTACTCTACAAGTACTTTTAACCTATAATTTATAAAGTTACACTATTACATTCATTAATCAAGGGGATATATATTTGATTAATAATAATAGGTTTCAAACCCATTATTAACATTTAAATTTTATATCCCCGGATGGGTTGCCACGTAGTAAATGGGATCCACGCGGTATGATGTCGGGACACAATATTAATGCATCCACCCCGACGACCATCCCCTTAGCCATTAACACACCATGGATCAACACAGCCTTACCCAAGCGATGAGCCCCCTCACACAAGTGAATAGTACTAGGCACCAGCGCACTTAGCATCAAGCCTTGATGTCTATGGCGGTCACGGTTTCCCTCCTCCTTATCAATGGAATTGATAGAACAGAGCGGCATTTGTCCATAGCAGAGTTCATTCCTCCGGAGCAATAACAGTTCATTCCACCGGAGCGAAGATTTAAGGTCCTGTCGAAGCTCTGGAGCAGAGCATTCCATCCGCAAGGAACCCTGGTCATCTCCAGGGTTTCCACCATGCCTAGACCATGAGGAAAGCCGCACAGGGGTGCTGCTTGGTACACAGCCGGATCTCGATGCCAGAGACAGAAGAAGTTTGAGAAGGTGCTGGCCATGGCATCCATCCGAAGGCGCAGGAAACCACGAATGCCTCCTATGGCGTACATGGAAGAAATTACCTTGGAGGACTCCATGCAGAGCTATCCCAAGCTCCCCCTGTTCACAGTCCCATACAATTGGAACCCAGCCACGGAGTTTGGCCTGGAATACAAGCCTCCACCTGCGTGCACGCAACCTTGTTCCAAATCCAACAGTTCAGAAGAGCATTTCACCACCTGCTTTGTCGAAGAAGAGACCCCTCCTGGTGTACCGATGGAGGCGGCGACCCAACTCCTTAATTGTTCGGTGCAGACAAGTAAAGACGCAACAGAACCCATACACCCCACTCCCGTCGACAGCCATGGGCAGGAGCAACCATGCTTCACCGACTCGGGGTACCTATCTCTCATCTTCGAGCTGAGAAGTTTGTTGGATGATCAGATCTTTCACCTTGTCAGAATTGATCAACGGCTTGACATGCTCTTCGCGGCCCACTCCATAACTCTTCCATAGTCGTAATGCCCAACATGTGCGCAGATTTACGTGCTTCCAGCAGGCTGGTGATAGCATGGGGACGAGGAGGAGTGTACAGGAAAAAGGTTCAATGATGTTCTTAGCTAGGAATCTCTTTTACTGCTCTGAACTAAGTTTTGGTCCAGTTGGTCTTTAGTTTTCTTATAACTTGTTTATGGCATACAGTTTAAACTTCTTTTTTGACAGTCCTGGTTTCCTTCGGGTAGGACGAAACCATGTCTATTTTGTTAGATGGGAGACACATGGCATAGGATGCCCAACTATCTCGGTTTCATGTTTAGGCGGGACAACTAGCATCGCAAACAGTTATTGTAACTTGATTATGATAACATAATAGGTTCCATATTTTTTACTTAAAAAAAAAACATTAAAATTTTATATTGTTAATACGTTATGCACAAAATGCTCTCTTGTGGGCTTGGTGCTTGGCTTTGGCTTGTGCAATGGAATGGAAGGGCTTGGCACTTGGCTCAATGGTTGTGGGCATGGAACTTAGTGCTTGGTTAACTTGGACAATTGGAGATTATACTTCAGGATAGTACTTTATGACTATTGATCATTAATCTATTCATATATATGAATTTATTTTGTAACAACTCATGTGTGGCGCGTTGGTGTTTGGTCATTTATTAAGGCTTGGGCTTGTTGGGTGGTCGTGGGTTCAAAACCCATGGACCCCAAAACATTTCAATTTTTTTTTTTTATACTTTATTTATTTATATATATTTTTTAT
>CBVK0100410579.1:0-12435 GCA_900067695.1 Picea abies | reverse complement strand
GATATAACATTTGAAGAAAACATATTATAATTACGTTATTACTGATTCACCCCCCCTCTCAATAATCCAACACATTGTTTAGGTGGGACAGTAGTCAGAACCACCTCTGGTATCCTATAGAGATGACCCCCTAGAGTAACAATGACACTATGGGGTAGAAACTCATAGATAGCATGGCGCTTTCACATATATGGCTAGCCCAAGAGAGCATCACAGACATCTAGCGGGGAAACATCACATAATACCTCATCCTTGAAGGGCTAGATGTCGTATGACAATCGACATTGTTGGCTTACATTGAGCTCTCGTCCCTGGCGAAGCCACCCAATGTTGTATGGTTGTGGGTGTGGTGTTGTCGACAATCCCAACTGTTTGACGACCTCTGCGAAGATGAGGTTCTTTTGCCTTCTGCTATCAACAATAAAATGCAGCGAAGTCCCCTTCACCCACATCTGTGAATGAAAAAGGTGCTCCCCCTCTTCAGGATCTGTTGGTTCTTTTGGTTAAATTGTTGAGATCGTGACAATAACAGTGGGGTATGCATGAATGATCTTTCTTCTATCAGTATTTTCTGAATTGGATTATGAATAAGGTTTCAACTCCTTGTCTTTGATTTCGGCCACCAATGACTGTTTTGAGTGACATTCATCGGTGTTGTTCCATGGGATTGTGTGGAAATCGCACCATTTTTCGATGTCCTTCTTCGTCTCTCGTGACCCTTATTTTCTTGTGGCTTGGACTTGTTTTGGGGAGACTGTTTTTTAGGGTTGTCTTTATCATACTTTGGTTGTTGTGGATTTGTAGACCCAAACTCCCATTTGTTCTGGTGCTTAAATTCCTACTCGATTTTAAGAGCATATCAATACGCAGCACCAAGTGATGAGATGCCCAGAAAATTTATTTAAGTTTGGATGTATCTGTGTAGAGCCCCGTGGTATTTGAGAACCAAATGTTGTTCGGAGTCTTTGATACCTAGCTTGGTGCGCAAGGTATGGAAGGTATTGGTGAACTCCAGAATTGCTTGGCCCCTCTCTTGTCGTAGTGTGGTCCATCTCATATACTGCTCCTCATAGTTGCCAACAGGGTAATACTGTTCCTTTACTACGTCCACAAAAAATCCCAAGTGGGCTCGACCCCATATATTCCAAACTCATCTATGGAAATTTGCTCCCAGTAAGTTTCCCACCAATGCTTGACATGGGGGAGAGCTTTAAGGAGTGCGAAGGTGATCTTTTCCCTGTCGAAAAAATGGTGAACAGAGAAATAACCTTCTAACAAATTTAACCATTTGTCTAGGGCATCTGCATCTATTTGACCTTCAAATACGGGAATATCAAAATTAACATGAACCTTGAAAGGAGAGGTGCTTCCAAAGTGGTTGTTTAATGAATATGCATCTGTTGCTATCGACAAGCATTGAAGGATGTGGGAAAATTCTCCATCATTTCGTCCCTTTGTCGTGTGGGAGCTTGCTCAAGCAATAAATTGATAGAATCGTATGCTCCGTCGTTTTTCTTTTCTTCCACCATGGAGTGTTTCTTGGGCGTGCGAGAGTGATTGTCTTCAAGAGAGACAAGCTCAATACCCAACTTGTTATACTCAGACATCATCGGGGACATGCATTGAAAAAAAATAAACGATCAAGAGCAACCTACTCTGATACCACTGATCCAGATTATTTTCGGCACGAAATGAGAGTGAAGATATAATAAAGAAATGTACATAGATATCTCGGATATCCAATATTATAACAGAAATGTATCAAAGATGCAACCATAAACACAAATATACAGTAATACACAATTTTCTATTAATAAGCGAAAATGTACAAAGACTGTAAAATACAGAGTGAAAGACTCGCTAGAATAGTGGAAGCTTATCTTTGAGAAGAGATGCGACAAATAATCGCATCTGTGAGAAGATGATATTACAATGAGGCTCCAAGGGCCTTTTTATCATAAATAAAATCCAAAACCCTAACCCTAGAAGATGAAAAGCCAACAATTTTTTGGACCCCGTTTTGGGTAGTTTGGTGTATCAACTTCCCGAGGGCATAACTTTGGCATATGATCTCCGTTTGGGGCACACGATAGCTCGTTGGAAAGGTATCGTCGAGGAGATTCATTTTGGAGGCTCAATCAAAGCCTTTGACTATCATTGAGAAGCTTAATTATGAAAAACCTTCGTTTAGGGCCTCAAAATGGCCCCATAAGTTAAAAACTGCTAAAAATAGTAAATTACCAAAATTGCTAGAAAACTATTTTGAGCTAGTTGGAAAAGGTGGGTGGCCATCGATATCCACCTGGATCATCAAACAACCAATAGAATGTTTCCAAATTTTCTTCGTTATGGCACTATAAACATTTTTTATTGTTAGTATACCTGATTTATCTCCTCTAGTCCACTTAAGGTCATCATCTTTATTCTGACGCTGAACCCTCGAGCCCATTAAAGCCTTACAATAGACACCCCATTTCTTTTCCAGTTCACCGGTGAGTCCAATCTCAACACTATTTTTCCAATTTGCAATTATAATCCCTGGAATGTTAATACCTCTAGCCTGATAGATGTAGCTTATGTTTTTGTGCTTTAAGACTGTTAATAGTTCTCGAGAGAGAAAAGAGGACTTACCCAGTCCAAAAATCAAATATTTTCCTATAATAACCGAGTGTCCAGACCCAGGACTCCAACTCAACCAATGAGTAATCAAATGTAAAGACTTTAATAGATTTTTCCAGGTCTGTGAGGCAAAGATCGATCTATTTGTAGCCGTTCTGAACCAAGTAGAGACTGAGAAATATGGAAGATATTTGTCTTTGATTACCTTATGCCGCATACCATCCTTAATCAACACTCGCCACAATGAGTTAGCAGCCAAAGCTCTATTACAAAGAAAAATATTTCTTAATCCCCAACCGCCTAGGAGCTCTGGTTTGGCAATAATTTCCCAACTACATAGATGTAAATGTTGTTTTTTGCTACAACACGACCAAAGAAAGTTGAATATTAATTTTATGATCTTATTGAGCACCGAGACTAGTATGGTATCCAACGCCATCCAATACACAAGTTGACTTTCGAGTACTGCTTTGATTAGAATGAAGCAACCTCCAAGAGATAGCCATTTGTTGCACCAATGTCCGATCCTTTTTTCAAGCTTAGCTAATAGCCATCTCCATTCTACAACCTTGTATGTTTCAACTTTTAGGAAGTATCTCAGATATATGAAACCTTCCGAGAGATCAACAAAGTTGTAAGGAAATGACTCTTTAAACTTTTCTAATATCTCCCCTAGTATTCCTGCATAATGAAAGGTTGACTTCGTCGAGTTTATCTTCATACCCGATGCACTGCAAAAGATTATTAGAAGGTCATTTATCTCCTTCCATTCCCGTAAAGAAGCCTTTGTCATGATAAGGACATCGTCCACAAAAAAAAGATGGAGTATCTTAACAATCCTGGAGACCTTCACCCCTGCCAACTTCCCTTCAACATGTCCTTTCTTTAGCAGCAGATTAAGTCCTTCCATAACTAAAAAAAACAACAACAAAGATAATGGGCAGCCTTGTCTTGGTCCTCTACCACTTCGAAAAAATGGAGAAGTCTCCCCATTTAATAGGACTACAAAATTTGCATTGATCACACAACTCGTTATCCAATTGGTAGTTTGAAGACTAAAACCTGTTTGAATAAGTGTCAATCTTAAAAAGTCTCAATTAATACAGTCACAGTCTTTCTTTATGTCAAAATTAAAGATTATAACCTTCAAATTTTTCATCTTTACACTATACAAACATTCCTGGGCCGTGCCAATGGCATCCAAAATCTGTCTACCTTTAAAAAACCCCAATTGTTCTCCCGAGAGAGTCCGCGAAAGTATAGGTTTTAACCTATTTGCTATAATCTTAGCTATAAGTTTATAACACATATTAGAAAGAGTGATAGGTCTATAGTCACCAAAAGTAGATGACTTATTTACTTTTGGAATTAGTGCCAGAAAATTCGAGTTTAATGATCTTGTCACCTCTCCTCGCTTCCTAGAATCATCCACCACTTCCAACAATTCATCCCCTACCAAGTCAAAATAATGAGTGAAGAACTCGACTGTCCAACTATTAGGCCACGAGATTTTGTATTTTGCAAATAACTTGAGGACTTTCCATAATTCCTGCTTTGTACAAGGTCTATCAAGAAATAAAGAGTCCTCCTTAGTGACTAAACGGGAAAAAAGTATGGTTGTGTAGACTTGATCAACAATACTAGAATGTTCTGTTTCCTAAAAAAAAATTAAAGTGTCTGGTTGCCTCTTTTTTGAGAGCATCTTGTTCGAAATGGAATTACCTGTTCTCATCCATAACTTCCCATATATGTTTACTATTCCTTCTATAACTCACAAAGTGATTGAAAAAATTTGTATTTTGATCTCCACATTTTATCCAAATAGCCCTGCTCCGCTGTCTCCATAATTCTTCTTCAGACAAGAGGATTTTATTTCACTCTTCCTCTAAATTCTTTATGTGACTGTCCATTCCTTGGCTCCACAACTCCCTCAAAGCCTCCTGGAATGAGGCATGTAGTTCCTTCTCAAATTGTTCTAATTTTAAAAGCTTTTGCTTTCTTTGCTCTTTTGCCCAAGTTTTGATGCACTGTTTTATTGACTTTAATTTCCACACTAATCTTTGTTGAACACCTTGTTCTAACACAAATTATGGATCAGTCCAGACTTTCTTCACTATAGTAGTAAACTCTTCTTCTATCAACCCCCTCGAGTTTAATTTGAAAGGGTAGGCTGTCGGAAAAAGATTATTTTCGAGTTGCAAAAATATAGGTGTATGATTCGATAGGTATGGATAGTCCACCCATGAATTGATTCGACCAGCACCATTTATGAGATCTTCTGACATAAAAACCCGATCCAATCTTTTAGAGATACTCTTAAATCCAGAGCTTCCATTCCGCCAAGTTGGGACTAAAACATTCAAAAGTATATCCATAAGTCGATTTTCTTGAAAAAACTCTTTGAAAAACCCTGCCAACTAGTCCAGCTGTGTCGATGCTCCCCAAACCTCCCTAAAACTAAGTGTGAAGTTCAAATCCCCTGCTACAATCATATTTTTGTGAGCCTGCAAACCCCTAAAAGCCACCTTGTAACAAATTTATTTTCCACTAGAACAAGGTCCACAAACATTTAAAAGAGAGAGCGACTTTTTGTTCTCCAAACAAGTACCTGTCAGGAAAATTCCACCACAACAAAGATAAGCATCTAGATCAAATTTATTTGGATTCCAAGTCACTAAAAGTCCCCCAAAATTTCCAACCGAGCTTACAACACAAGTTAACCAAGAGGGATGAAAAGTATTCATAAAAAGCCTGGCCTTTTTTTCATTCACCAATGTTTCTTGTAGAAAAATGATATCTAGAGAAGTCCTAAATAGTAGTCTTTGCAAGGAGGAAAATTTCATGTTCCCCCCCACCCCTATGATATTTTGGGAGAGCACGATCATGATTTAGCCTTGGCTAGGGCTTTCATGCCTCTAAGCACCCCAATATCAATGAAATTGGAAAGATGCAAATCATAAGTTGAAGAAAGGGAACCCACTTTTTTACACGCACTCTGAGTTTTTATGGGAGAGATCTCATAACCCAAACCCTTTGACCAAGTATAATCCTTCCCAGAGCCCTCCCCTGTCTTTTCCAATAGGCCTAAATCCACAACAGGCTCCAATCTTCAAAATCCATTCCTCCCCTGAAAGGTAGGAATAAGGATAGGAGAAAGTGCCTCTTTGTAAGAAGGAATCAAAGAATCCAGAACAACTCCAATGGAGCTTTCTCTGATTTCTGGTTCCCTAAAGCCCGAAAGGATACTATAGTCCCCCTTCGACTCACTAATCACACCACCTTCTCCCCTTGAGACCTCCACCACACAAGAAAAAGTTCCAACTAGAATGGAACAGTCCCCTCAGTGTCACTAGGAGATCCTCTTTCTCCCTGTGGTTCTAGATTCTTAGATAAAGTATTACAATGAAACCCCCCTCCCCCAACATGAACTGTAAGGTCTGTAAGAGATGACTTAAAACCCTCGTGAACCGACGACTTATCAACATAAGACAAATTCAGAAAACCAGCTCCCAAGGTTTTAGAGGAGTCCAAAGTATCTCGTTCCCAAGCCGATAATGAAAAAAAGAGAGTAGGACAGATAGACTTTAACTTACTCGTAACCATGTCCAAAGTTTTCGGTTGGTTAGCCCCCTGTGCCATTGAGAAGTCGGTGCTAAAATAAAGGATTCCACTCCTGGCGAATCAACTCTAGTCATCTTTCTGAGCATTGTATCTTCTGACTCCTCCTCCTCAATAAAACCTTGACAGTCCCTTCTCAAATGGTCCGTCCTTTGGCAAAAAGAGCACCTAAACGGGATACCCATATAGTCCAAGTTTTGGCTCATGGTGTGCCCTCGCCAAACTATCTCTAAGGACTCCAACAAGCCCGAGTGTATATCAAGCTCAACTAAAACCTTACCCATTCTTTTATCAAGGGCAATTAGTGACTATTCACGAACTTTAATAAAGTGACCGAGCACATTGCCTCTGGCTTCCAAAGCCTTTACGTTCCAAAAACGCATTGGCAAACCAGGTAACAAGACCTAGAGGTGGCAAAACTGAAAGTAATCTTGTGCCAGATCAAAGCTGACCCTCCAATGTTTTAACATCAGGCTACAACCATCAATAATCCAGAACTTGTCCAGGACAATGAGGGTATCCTCTAAACTTTTGAAACGAAGACCAAACCAACCCCTCGTCATGAAAATGATTTCTGGTACGTATCCCAAGAGGGGAAACCAGGTGGACTGTACCTAATCTGTAATGGAATTTCTGCACATTGAGCGGTAGGATAGGCGTCCCACCAATGCACAAAGCATCAGACTAACGGTATCCTCTAACCCAATATCTGCTCCCAAAACCAATTTTCGCTTGGAGCGATTTGGGAGCCACGGTTTTACATGAAAGTTTCCTCCACCCGATGGCCTATGAACAACACCCGCCTTAAATTTACTGCTAGTAGACCTCCCTAAAACTCCCGATCACCTACAGAGTTATGAACTACTCTCTGTCGAGAAGAGGAACCTCCTGGTAAACTCACAGGAGCAAAAGACAAATTAGGAGCAAAATCAACCTTTTTCGTCAGTATATGAGTGGGAGTATGCGCCGAACTTGCCAACCTCGAAGAGTTAAGACCAATATTAACTCTAAGCTCGTCATCTGAGGCGAAAAGACCGACTTTTTTCCAGAGAGCCTCGTCAGCCGCACCCATGAGTGCGCTGACCTCAACTTCCATCATGAATATTCACTAGAGGAGTGTGTCTCTGCCACCTATACACCGCTAACCACTCACCCACCAGACGACAAGACACATAGTCTGATGAAACAATTAAGTCTCTGCTCCCAGAATATAACTTAAACATTGTATTAAATGAAGAAATATCGCTTATCAACCTTCGGGGGGAGTGAAAAAGGCTCACTAAAATGCCCCTAAAAAACATGAGAACGACTAGGAAGCTCATCAACCATTGTTTGCTGACTCCATCTAAAACCACTTTGGTGATCCCAAGGGCAAATTGGTCCCCCTAGCCACCACTTGTTGTTGAAGCTGACTTCGAGAAACATTGTTCACCATTGATAGAGAGTTGCAAGTTTCAAAATCCCTTTTGCCCAAAAATCCCACCCATTCCTACTTCATGCCACTCCCAACAAGGAGTCCTCAAATACATAAAACTTTAATTAAGATGCTTGATTCTACAAAGATATTGAATTTACATTTTATAAATGGTATTTAGTGCAAACTTATTCACATTGGTTACTATGCATGATCTCACAAAAACATCTAATTTGCATTTACTTAGTGCAAACTTGTTTACATCAATTATGATGCATGATTTATGATGCATAATTTGACAAAGACATTAAATTTACATTTCGTAAATACTACTTAGTGCATACTTGTTTACATTGATTATGGTGCATGATTTGACAAAGACATCTAAATGAGGTATACAACATAGATGACTAATTCACGAGATTGACCTTAAAACGAGACCTCTTTCATGAAGTTTAAAAGATTTAATTACTCAAACTAACACAACAAAACAAAGATACAGTTTATTTAACATATTCAATATAATTATGTAATAAGAAATGAATAAACAATAAATAAAAATAGAATAATATGTCCATTAATTTTATATATTCAAAAAATATTAATTAAAGTGGCTCATTTGTATGGACAAAAGAGTCTTTGATGAGTGGCCAAAAGTCACAATCACTTCTATTTGACGATAGCTTTGCATAGGGATATTATTATGTTAAGTCTACCTTAAAAAAAGCCTTTGAATTTCATCAGAAACACTTTAATTAATCCTATTTAATAATTTTCACCCAAACTTACACCTAGGCTTACCAACTTATTCCTGTCCTGGGATTGGTTAAACGCGAAAACAATAAATATGAAAACAAAACAAAATCTGAGTTTTCATAATTATAATCTAATATTGAATGGCTAACTTAAATAGACTGAAATCCACGCAACGCTACGAAAAGATGAAAAACGGCAATACGGCTTACCTCGCGCAAGAATTTATTAATATCTTCTGAAATGTCTGCAGATTAGCAAACCCCCGCCTTTCCAAATTATTGATTTTGGAAGAGCTCGAAAGCACAGCAAACATTATCATATCATGGGACAGATATTTCGTAAGCTGTTTGATAGTTTCTTTGGAAGCAGAGAGATGAAGGTATGCTTTTTCTTCTCAATTTTGAATTTTAATCACCAATCCCTTTGTAACATTTTGGAATGTTGCCTGCTTCTGAGAGTTTGATATGGTGTTCAATAGCTTAATTTATGCTGTCTCGCTCGATGGTGTCCTGCATATTACAATTGCCATAATTCTCGGGGTCATTGCCTTATTTTATCATGAACTCTTCTATGGCACATGGCTTTTTTTTGGTTAAATTTTGAGAGGCTTGTTGCCTCTTGTTATACTGATCTAGTCTCCGGAGTTCTCGCAGAAGAAGAAACGAGGTTCTAATGACGTGGGTAACTTGCCGAATACTCCAGTTTGGTGTTTTGGTTAAGGATCCACATCCAAAGGTAAAAAGTTACTACAGTTTTGATAATGAGCAGTATAATAGTTCTGATAATGAGCAGTATAATTAAGGGTTAGACGAGCAGCTTTCAACTTTTGCTTTTTTATAAAAGGTCTAATTTAGATATAATCCTTATAGCCCTAATTTGCTTGGAATGGATGCTTAGAGTTAAGAAGTAGAGTGGTTAGAATGGATATTAAAAATTAAAAATTGTAAGAAGAAGGGGGAGCTATGGTACACAACATCCACGGGGTGTTCAAGATCTTAGTTCCATGATCCCGCTGCTGACTTCCCAAGTCACTGTCTCTCCCAAATCATAAGTGAGATTGGAGGTGCCTATTAAGCACAGAGTTACATTTAAGCCCTGAGCTTTGCCAGTTCAAAATCAAAATAAAAAAATTATTGTCTCCACAAGAATTGATCTATGGCCTATAAGTTTTATTTTTAGCTGTGGCCACACTAAAAGTTCAAATATATGTCTCTGTTCTTTTTCATTGAGAGACCTTACATGGTTTCAGGTGACAAATGACACTGTCTCTGGATTATCCCAAGCTAGCATTTTCAATGTTCTTTCTTTAATTTACTTGTTTATCTTTATTCAATTTAATTTTCATGTTCAGTTAACATGTCCTTTATCTAGTCCTCAAGATGGTTGAAAATAGTGGCCCCTATTATAATCTCTGTTCTTAAAATTCAGTCTATCTCATACTCGGCAATTTAAGTAAGTTTGAAGAGATTTTAAATTTTCTAAAGGAACATTAGATCTGTGGTTCTATAGTATAATGAAGCATGATTGTGCACCGTTTATCTCTAGTTTTCATAGAATATCTATGATTAATATAGTTATGCTATTCATTTCTGTCTTGACATTTTATCTGAATTGGGTTGGACTGTGTTGAGGATACCTGATATGGTATCCTTAATCAAACAAGAAACATTTCTATTCAGACTATCTATCCTAAAATCAAATTTTTGGTATGCAATTCAACCTGAAAATCAGCATAGGAAGGCACTAATTTACATAGCACTATCACCATTAGCATCTTGTCATCATCATCTTGATATTTATCTGTGCCCAAGGTAGCATTAGTACATCTCTAATTAGGTATGTAGGTTATGGGTACGGAGTACTGGGTACAACTTACCTAAAATTTGAGTGTCTAGCCATACTCTCTCTCTCATACATACATACATATTTATATTTTAATGAATACTATTTAATATCTATATATAATACATACATATACATATAAAGGGAAATTTGAAATAAAACATTAAAGCCTGAATTTTAAAATTTAAATTTTAAGAATCAAAAAAATAGTAATTACCAATGTTACTGCTCAGACTCTCTCCTAGAGAGAAAAGTCCTAACCCCAATGGGAGAGCCTAGAGGCAACTCTTAGGCAAGCCACCCACTGTCACCTTAGTGTCCTTGCCCCACTCTTTAGACTAAGGAAAGGTATCCTAGCCAAGGAGGGAATCCCTAAAGGTTAAGCTAAGCTAGGTCTTTGAGTAAAGAGGGGAAGCTCTCTCACTTGGCTTGATGGTGACTTTGTCAATTTGACACCACCCACTCTCAAGTTAAAGGGACGAGTGCAAGCGTGTGAATAGTTAGTCAAAGGAAAATTATGAACAAGCTTTAGATGATTTCAATTAGGACAATGTACTCATTCATATGATACAATATGCTTGGAAAATTAAAGATAGATCTTGCTCATTCCACCATACAACATGAGATGCTTAGTGAAGAATGTATCCAATGGCACAATAACACTTGGAAAATGGATCATAAAATTTATTCACAAAGGAAATTCATAGATCATATAGACATTATCATGAGACCATTCCAAATCAAAGTTCATATGCCAACAATGTAACTCTGTTTAGGTCAGCGGAAAATAACATATGTTTGATAAGTGCAATGTCAAACCATTAGATTATCTAACTACTGTAAATGAGGACAGTGAAGGTATCAGAGTTAGATGTGAATTTATAGCATTCAAAATGTCATCCAATGACCATGAGCATATGAACTTGTGCATCAGTTTGGGCGGTTTGTAATCAATAAAAACAGTGATCCAAATGGACTATTGATAACATTCCAGAGTGTGTAGTCACAACCATCAGCACTTAAGCACATTAACCATTGTGTGTCTAGAGAAAATTACCATCATTTAGATCCTTGAATAGAAGTTTATTATCCAGGGTGGTTATAACCATGAGATAGTGATCCAATAATGTATTTAAAACATTCCAGACAGTGAGATTATATAAGATAAACAGTGAGTAATCCCATATATCCACAGCACTTAAGAATCAAGGAAAGATACCATCATTCAAAGCACATTTACCACTGTGTATTAGGACAGGTTGTAAAATTCTAAGGTACTAGAAGGCTGCCCAACAGGTCTGTCTTTGACCTCTTGTTGGGCTCTAAGTTTGAGTTCTCAAAGCTGTCTTTGCTGCTGTTTTAGGACAGCAAACAGGTGTGAATTTTCTCCTCTCAAAACTGCCTTCAAAACTGATGATTGGATGCTCTTTTAAGGTGCCCTTGCAAGTTTTTTCGTAACTGATGTTAGCACATGCAAATACCTTAAAACGTACAACACTCCTCTAGGATATTAACTACTTTACAGCTGATATAAAACTAAGCATACATGAAAATTGAACACAGTGTTTTTGGTCAACATGACCCTGGACAAAACCCCCCGGGGAAAACCAGTTTGAGATAGATGTATATATATGGAGTGCTTCAAGCAAGAAATACAACAAGGAAGATAAATACAAAGGAACCTGAACTCCTTGCAAGCTCCTCTCAAGCTTTGCAATAGGTTCCTTGAGAAATGCTCCCTTAGAAGAGTGCGCCCCCTTATCCCTTGAGACTAGTGCACCCTTGAATTTCCCTTGGCTGTTTGAGAAACCCTTGCATACAAAACTCCCTTTGTATGCTACCTCAAACCTGCATCAATCAGATCTCTGTTTGCTTCCCTCCAAGTAGTGCCTGCAAGCTTGCGCCCTCTTTCCAAGAGTGCGCCTTCCCACTAGCAAAAACTCTCTAACACCAAGCTTGAAGCTCCAAGCTTCCTTGCGCCCTCCATGAACATGTGCGCCCAAGGAAGCTGCTCCAAACCCTCTCTTCTCCACTTCTTCCTTCTCACCGAACTCTCAAGGTGATCAAGTGAACATTTGAATGCCTCCCTTTGCCCTATGCGCCCTCTTTAGCCATCCTTTCGCCAAACCTAGAGATCAATGGCTATGATCATCTCTAGCCATCTCTAATCCATGGGTGAGATCTCA
>CBVK0100410578.1:0-12435 GCA_900067695.1 Picea abies | reverse complement strand
AATCCAATAACAAAATAATAATAAGAATGCTCTTCGCAGTTACATTATTTCAACAGGTTGCTTGATTAGGAGAGGTATCTACCTTGGAGGAGGGGCATTAGGCAGTTGGAGGATGGAATTTATCCCTAGGAGCATCGGACCATGTGCCATACACCTTAGAGGTTATACACTTGACTCGAGGACGCTTGGGTTGAGGAGCATACTTCATGGAGGTTGGTTTTGGAGTTGGATATCGATGTTGAAGACATGCATTGGAGCATGCTAATTACATTGGCATAGATGGAGAAGCATTAGGCACATTAGGGGACATGCGACACATAGTTAGAGGGGGAATGACTTACATGAGGACACTTGGAAGCCACTGTGGAATAGGTAGTGTTGCCGTCCTAATACACACTTGCTAACGTGAGCTAAGTCCGGCGTACTTAGTGTGTCCTTGGAGGCACAATGCCTAGGTTCTCAGTCCACACTGTCACCTTGACTAGAACCTCTTCCTTCTAGGCTTACTCCTAGGGAAGCCAAGGGGGGTAGTCCCTAGTTACTAGATGTGATTTAACTTTATGTTCTAGGAGTTAATTTTAATTGGTTAAAGGCTAAGGGGGAAAACTAGCCTAGGATGCCAAGGCAGCAAATGCAAAGTGCAAGTCTATCTATATGTCAATCAACCCTTTGCCTAAGTCAACTAAGACTAGTGCCTAAGGTTGGGCAATGGGGTCAACTAAGTTTGAGGGTGGTTAATTGCAAAGTGTTTACAAGTGAAATGATTTGAAACTACCCCAAACCAAAGATTACAAGTACTTACAAAAAGGAATTAAAGATGTTACAATACACAAATAGATACAAATGAACAAGATATAGGTGATACCAAAATGTGAAAGCTAAAAGATATTAAATTCATAAACCATCACATAAGCCAAGCATGCCCCAATAGCACTTATTCTATTGGATTGCTTCCACTGGCAACCATGAAAAGCACCCAAGACTCAAGAAGGTGATGCCTCCCCAAGTGGGATACTCAACCCCTTCTTGAATCACACCACAAAGCAAATGAACCAAAAGATATACAATGTTTAACTCATATGCTCATAAAAACTTGAAACATCAAAGACATAAACCAAGAAGTTGCAATAATGATTATAAGCATGTAATTATTATCAATGTGTGTTCCTAAGCATGCATCTAAGTCCCCCAACACACAAAGATGATCTATGCAACTAAATGGTTAAGGAGTTTCTTAAAAGTTAAGTTAATTTTTATTTCCCTCCCCCTAAACTATGTTTGTGCTTTAAGCTTCCTCCTCCCTTGGCCAAATGACTGCCGGGTGCTCAAGATAGTAAGGCAACGAGGCCCACCCTAGCTTCCATGGTCAGCCCTGACAGTAAGAGTACTTCCCGGAGAGGACACCCACCTGGAGCGCCACGGGACGGTCCCCCGCCACTACCCTCCGTTGTTTTCCCCAAACCCGTTTTAGATGGTGGAGATGGCTGAATAAAGCTTCCTAAGTTGTCTAAGTGTTATTATGACCCTCGGGCGGGTCTTTAGGTGTGTTGGGTTGATTTTAAGAATGTTTTAGTTGCTTAAAATTTTATTTTTTAGCCCAAAACCGAAACTGAAATTGATGGAAAAGTGTGCTTGCAAGATGTAAATCAAATGACCATAAACACATATAAACATATATGGAGAGTTGCAAGATATATATCATTCATTTACTTAACCATTCCACATATAAACTTGAAAGTTAAAGGTGAAACTAAAGCAAGGACAACTTGCTAGTTATAACAGAAAATGTACTTGAAAAAGTAAAGCAATGAATGTGAATGCTTAGCCCATAAAACAAAATGACATGAATGAAAAGCTCATAAAGTAAAGACAATCACCATAGCATCACATTCGTCATTTGGATATCCAACTTGCAAGATGAAAGGGGCAAGAACATCTTGCCTTGTGAAAATGAGAAAGAAACTTCAAGATCTAAGATTACTCATCCATACATGTGTTGATCATTGAAATGAAAGATGTGCTTGAAAAATAAAAACTTAACAAAATAATGAGTAAAATCTTAAACCATGGCTTAGATCACATATACTTAATATGTAAAAGGCAAAATGACTTATGAAAACTAATAGATTTGGCACTTAAGAGAGATCCTAAACCATTAAACCATTTATCATGTTGAGCATAAGCATATGAGGCGAAATAACTTGAAGGAAAGAAACTTAGATGTGATGACTATCTAGAATATTTTAAACCATTAAGCATGTAGACCATCAAAAAGTAAATTTTCCCTTAAGCCTAGTGATTTTGGGGATTACTCTCCTAAGGTGCAGACACATTAACTTATCAAAAATGAAAACTTGAAATTTCCTTAAGCCTAGCGATTTTGGGGATTACTCTCCCAAGGTGCAGGCATATTAACTTATCAAAAATGAAAAACTTGAAAAAATGAAACCACTTACAATGGCCAAGGTGGAGGCGAGCCTACCATTTTTGGCCAAAGAGAGTTGTTTAAACAAATAAACAAATTATTAAAATGAAAAGGCCACACTACCTTGCCTTATGGACAAGAGGTGCCAACAAATAAATAAAAACTTGTTTGAAAGAAAAACAAACTAGCCTAGCCCAACGATATTGGGGGGGTTGGCTAGGCCAATCACACTCCCAAGGTGTAGGCAATGTATGTTAGCTTACAATGATACAAAAAATCAATGAAATAGAAAAAAAAAACATGAAAATTACAAAGAAAAGGTAAGAAATTTGTTACCCAACCAAGGAGGGTTCTTGGGGAGGTCTTGAGGATGGATTTGAGCAGCGTCTCCCCTTGTTTCTGGTAAGAACCTGCAAAAACCAACAAGCAAAAGCTTGTTGGAAATGCTGCAAAACACACACAAATGTCAAAATTTTTTCTATTTTTACACAGAAAATTTTTACATGAAATCTCCAAGTGAAAGTAAATATTTTTGACCTATCTAAGAGTGTTATAAAACTGAAATACAAATGGAATGTATGCAGAAAACAATGGATCAAGAGAGCTAGGAGTGTAAGAAAGTTTTGAGGGTAGGCTCGTTCTTGATGCTATCCCAACAATTCCTTTGAAGCAACCTGCAAAACTCAAAGAAAGATATGAAGTATGGAAATAGATAGCAATATTGAATAGACTAACAATATGAAATACTTCAAACCCTTAGCTATCCAACAAACATAAACTAGCAAGAATACTCTTTGCTAATCTACTCTAGTAAAATACTTTACCAAAGATCTACTCGCAACTACACATAAAACTTGAACAATACAAAGTCATCTCATGTGCAAGAAAGCAACCAGAATACTCTTGGATGTCTTCAAAATCCTCCAAAGCTTTATTAATCCAAAATATGAGAGTGTTGGAGAAATACTTGCTCCAAACTCTCAAAGCACACCATCCTGGAGGAGAGGTGTTGAGCGTTAAGAGAATCATGCTTAGAAGGTGTTTCATCTTGGGGGTTGGATAAACGCGAGTATGACACTTGTACATCTGTGTACTGTAGACCGCTCCATGTGGGGTTTCCTTGTTGGTTACTTGTATGGACATAAGCCTTTGCTTTATGTTAGACTCCCTCACCTATTGTATATATGAAGGGAGGAAAAGTCTATATATCTTTGTAATTGTTTTGGAGAAGTCTTGAAGGGAGCAAGAAGCTACGGTTTGTGATATAAACCCTAGGAGAATGCATGAAGAAGAGAGAGATGCCTTAGATATTCTTGGAGAGTTTGCTCTTGGGAGAGTCTAGGGTTTGTTCTATGCAAGTAAACTCTAGAGACAAACATGACTTTAGAGGAAGTGATGATTTGTCTTGTAGAGCTAATTGCTCAGATGATATTGTGGCCTTGTTCTTGTTGATGCAAGATCATGAAGAGCCTACCTAGAGGAGTCTTGAGATTGGCTTGATGCCTTGCTTGAAAGAAGATTTGTTTATTGTAATCTTCATTCCCTGGAGGTCTTGGTGCTTGCATTGATGCAAGAGTGTATGAATTAGGGTTTGAAGACTCAAAAACCTAGCTTGACTTTTACCAGCTTTGTGATAAAGCTGTGTTGTGTACTTGTACTTCATCACACACACACACACACATAGACACATATACGAGTTGTGTACTTGTAAATATGGTTTTTCACATAGGTTATCTTCATGATTGGGTAGATTTTGGCCTTGTTTATGCATATGCTGATTTGACATAAAACAAAGCTAAAATTAGTTAAGTGATTTAACACATCTCGAAGCTAAGAAGGTAGATTTACCACTGTTATAATCTGTTGTGATAAGTATTTTCAAATTTGTTATATGCTTGAGAAGTGTGCCCTAAGTGATGAACATTGTTGCATTGAAGTACACTTGTTTGGTATTTATTTTCTTGGTTGTCGTTGTGAATTGGGTTAAAGAGAAGTGAAGTATTCATTGCTATAAATTTATATTTCAGATTCAGCTTTAAGGTTGAAAGTGTTAGAATATAGAAGATGGTGTGCTCGTTTTACCATTGACGATATCTTCGTCACCCAACCACAGGTCGAAGCCTCCGTTCGAGCACCTTAACCTTGACCTGAGAATTCCTCTGGAAGCAAACGCTAGGCTAGATAGCCAAACAAGGAGTAGCGCATCAATCCCCAAGGATAGCGCATCACAAAAGCTAATCAGATAGTCCCAAACCCTAACCAAGAGATATTCAAGCGAAAAATGAGAACTTGCTGCTGCTGCAGCTGCACCTGCAACTCTCCTTCAAACCTGCGCACCAGACTACAACTGCAGTGCACATCAACTGGGAAACCGCAATTCTGAGATGCTGCAAATGAGAACTGACGCCCTGTATTTATAGTAATCCTGTCAGTTTGCTGGGGCCGACTTCTCCTTCTGGGTATGTGTTTGTTCAGTATATTATTATTATTTCTGGCCGACTTCTTCTCTTGGAGGCTAATAGCCTAATATAACCGACAAGGCTTCTAGGGTTATTAGCCAACTCATTAGGGTTTCTCTTGCTTCCCAGAGTCTTCTACTCTCGTTAGGTTCACACATGGGGGTAAATACCTCCCGCAGCTACCATAATATTAACAGAAAGTTCAGAGGGAATTGATTTGAGAGACCTTATGGTTGAGGTGAAATTTGGAATTTGCAATAAATGTGTGATTCTCAAAATTTCTACAATAGGGTGTGCAAGGAAAACCCAAACTTGCTTTGCAGTTTTGCTATTTGTGTGATGGACAAGGTGAGGTTCCATGTACAGAGTGCTCAATCCAAGAGCCTAATCCTTCTTCAAACATATGAGATCATAGCTATCATCAATCACAGCTGAAAACGGCTTCTCCAAATACATTGAGAAACCTTTAAAGTGAAGTAGAGTTGCAATTTGAGCAACCAATGCATGATTGTTAACCTCATTGAGGTGGGGAAAAAACCATTTTCCATCCATTGATGCCACAATACCAGTGTAGATCTGTAAGAACTTGTGGCTGAATTAAGGAAAACAAAGTGTATTGATCTTGAGGAGCAGCCAAAATTCCAACAACTTACTTAAATTCACCAAAAGACAAAGATAAAACTTCCAAGTAGATGTGTGCTATCGGAAGATGAGGGTAAAAACCCATAAAACTTATTGCCGTTGAAAGATAACGTGTTGGAAGCTCCAATTTCGGATATGTAATAATCTTGAAATAGAGCTGCAACTCTAATTTCAGATCTGGAAAAAACTCTTTGAAGAGTGTTAGATAGAGGAAGAAAAATCCACACTAGCTTTGATACCATGCTAGAAATCATGAGGTAGAGGATCTATGATGAATTCTCCAACAAGCCCTTATCGAATAAGACAAGAAAGTGGCAATACAATGCCGCTTAAATGATGAACACACAAGACATCAAGAGAGTGTGCAAGAAAAGTAAAATGAAATAGTATAGGCAACCTTAGGCAGAAAAATGAATAAACTCACTTGAATGAGATGATATTATAAATGAAGGAGGTGTGTATTTACGTGTAAAATTCCTATCTCCAAGGAGAAGACTAGGCTGAACTTACCCCGAAATACAATAAAATACAACAAAGTGTACTAATGGGTGTAGCAACCCACAACTACCCCTAAGTCGATCCTTAAAGGGCCTCAACTACCCACACAGTGGGCTAACACGTGGCAACGAGGGAAGATTAGCCAAAATATCTCAAGATTGTGAAGGTTCTATCGGTGAGATATGCATCCTTTTGTTGCTACTAATAGCTTGGCACCTTGTACAACTTTGCGCTGCCAAATTGACTCCTTCGAGCTTCTTTCGCCTTACTTTTATTTTCCTCTTTGTTTTGTTTAGTGGGATTCATTACCTCCTAGATTTGCACTCAAAGATATTCAAGTCCCTGAATGAAGTTGAACCCTATAGGCGCTTAGGAGGGTTGCCCACTGTTACCACAACAAATCTTCCTCTCACTTTAGGCTGGTTCATTTGTTGCACAATCGGGAAACCCTAGAAAAGATTTTTTAAGATGTTCTTTAGAATTTAATGGATGGTGGATTGCGAAGAACTTTCCTATCCAATTGGGCGAGGGAATTGGGATCAATGATCGAGAGGGTTTGAACAATATGGAAGGAGACATAGTTAGGTTGTTATAGAAAAAATCTAACCAACCACGTGGATTTTCTTCAATATGCATAAAATTAAATAGGGGCCCTTCCAATGACACTCCTCACAACCAGTACAAAATCAACTAATTAATAACACCCAACCATAGTCAATTAAAGAGAAGCCATATATAAAACCATAAATGAAGTAGAGAATGTGGGACATCGTTCTTATTGAATGAACAACAAACCATAAATCAAGTTTTCAAGTTTGATTTCAGCACATGATCAAGAGGACCTAAATGTGCCACACTTAACTTCCATCCCTGGTTATGGCGATGCATGAACATGGTTTCATCAACCCTAAGTGAAAAATTATAGAAGGAAATATTAACAAGACAAAGTGGGGGTTTCTCCTCAACCTTAATGTCTTCTTGTTGGAGCAAACTTGCCCTTCTTCCAAGATTACTCTAGCAGATATTTACAAGTAATTTCCAACCATCAAATCAACCTAAGAAAAACCAAAGAAAGACGAAGATCCTTATATTGAAAAGCCCCTTAGATCCTTATATTGAAAAGCCCCTTAACTTCTTCCTTCCAAAATGTCTTTGACTAAGATTGGAGGGTAACTTCCACACTTCCAACCATGCCTCTAGCAAATGAAATTCTTTTATATTTATAGGCTTCTACCTCGAGTAAGTCCTAAGTAAGGCATTCCTCGATAAAGCCCTAGCAGGGTTTGACCATCTTAAACATTCCATGTGGAGGCTTCATATATAGGGCACACTTTCGAAGACTTCTTGAAACCCTAGCACACCCTCTTCCTTTTTATTCATGATGACTCAGTAATACTAGTGTAGATCTGTAACAACTTGTGGCTCAATTAAGGAAAAAAAAGAGTGTGTTGTTCTTGAGTAGTAGTCAAAATTTCAACAACTTACATAAATTCACCAAAAAACAAAGAAAAAACTACCAATTAGAGGTGTGCCAGGGAAGATGAGGGTAAAAACACATTCAACATATTGTTGTTGAAAGATAAGGTGTTGGAAGCCCTAATTTCAGATATGTAACAATCTTGAAGTAGAACTGCAACCTGAATTTCAGATCTGGAAAAAACGCTTCGAAGAGTGTTTGATAGAGGAAGAAAATTCCACACTAGCTTTGATATTGCTATAAATGAAGGAGGTAGTGCATTTATACCACTCTGTCAGGGTAAAATTGCTATATCCAGGGAGAAGACTAGGATGAACTTATTCCGAGATACAATAAAATACAACAAAGTGTAATAATGTGTGTCTCAATGTAATGATCCCAAGCCAATTTTTTGCTTGGAATCACTAACTAACCAATGATTAGATTATTATTTGTTGTGTATGCAGGTTGGCCATGAATATTTAGGCCTTAGGGTTTAATCAGTTATTCAGCCACAAATTTATACAAGAATCATTGTAATCATATGAAGACCATCAATATTACGCAAGATAGGAACCACAAGCAAATAGTTGAACTTATTATAAGAAAGCAAGCACCTGATACAATAGAGAAGCAGATCTGAAGTAGATGGCTTCAAGACAATTATGGAGCTGTATACAAAATGATCCCGGAGATACAAATCAAGCCTCCCAAAGGCTACCAATAGAAGATGAACGCTCAACTGCAAGACCAGGGTTTTGGCCTCCCTTCAAGCAACTGGTACGGCCCTGATGACTGCTGGTGTGGCATGCTGAAGACAAGGACACCAAGGGTTCGACTCTCCTGAAGATATAGACTTCCTGATGCTGCCAAACTCTCCTCAATGATAGATCAAGGCAAGAGAAGCCTCCTCTTGAAGTATGAAGCTCAATCACTGAAGCTTCCTCCTCAAACTGCAGAAACCCTAGGATGGTACGACCCTCCTGAAACCCTGAATATGGCCAATAGTACGGCCTAGTTGAATGAGCTCTCTGAATTGTCTGAAACTCTCCTGGATGATAGATTGGGCATCTACAAGCACTTGAGAGAAGTCTCAAGATCAAATCTAGCCTATGGCCTTCTAGATCTAAGAATTGCTGAACCTCCAAGTCGTACCCTTCCTCCTGAAATCGTCCCAACCTGCAGTAAATGATAGCAACGTGATAACTCCTCCAAGAAGCCCTCAAAATGATGAACAGGCGCTTGCAAGCAAAACCCTAATGCTGGAAAACTCTCAGGCTTCTTCCTTTGGATGGATCGAACTCTTTCTCAATAATTGGTGCACCCATGCAAGAAAACCCTAGTTGGTACGACCGTCCTGATCCAAATGTTACGACCCTGCTAGTCCTCCTGGGTAGATGATAGCTGTAGAATGGTGTGGGTGGAGTATTTCATCCCCGAGACCAAGCTTGGAGCTAGGTGAGTAGAATCTTTCACCACTGAGTTGCTCACTAGGGTTTGTAATATCAAAACCCTCAAAACTGTATGCTCAAGAGCATCAACAAGCAAAATACCAAAATCCAGAATGCATAATAGGTGTGCCCCAGCCTTCTATTTATACTTTTCTTCTATTTTTCTGTTGAGTTAGGTTGACCCCTAGGGTTACTCCTCCAATGCTTCTATTCCTTCATTGATTTATCTTTTAACTCTTTTTCACCTTTTCATCAAGTCACTTAAGAATATAACCTTAGTTTGGTTGACCTTTCCCCTTAGTATGAGAGTATGGCCTAGTGGGGATGCTTGGGCCACTGAGTCTCCTCAATACGTCTTCATCTAGAGGTGGGGGACATTACAGTCCCCCCTGCTAGAGATTGCTTGTCCTCAAGCAATTCCAAACCTGTTTCTCTCACCACTTGTTCGTTTTCCCACGTGGCATCCTCAATGGGTAGATCCTTCCACCTGATCAAGTACTCTTTGATGCTTCTCTTCCCGAGCCTCTTCTCCCGAACCTCTAGTATCTCTTCTGGAATCAAAACAAGTTGCCCTTCTTCGTCCATGGGAGGTAGTACCTTGATGGGTGT
Source organism: Picea abies (assembly GCA_900067695.1). Classification (NCBI taxonomy): domain Eukaryota; kingdom Viridiplantae; phylum Streptophyta; class Pinopsida; order Pinales; family Pinaceae; genus Picea; species Picea abies. The sequence goes on along the minus strand of CBVK0100410578.1, from coordinate 2,895 downwards.
GATGTGTTGGCCGATGGCCCTCTTCAGGCAGGACACATGGAAGACATTGTGTATCCTGCTACCCTGTGGGAGATCCAACTCATAAGCTACGACCCCTATCCTCCTGTTAACTCTGTAGGGTCAAAAGAAATGTGGCTGCAACGTCTCTGCTTCGCTTCTTTTTATAGAAGCCTATCTGTATGGTTGGAGCCTTAGATAGACTAAGTCACCAACCTCAAAAGTACGCTCAACTCTGTGTTTGTCTGCTTGGACCTTCTGCTGGTTCTGTGCTCTCTGTAGATGATCCTTCAACTCCCGGAGAATGTCTTGGCTCTGCTGTACCCAATCCTGTACCATAGGTGCCCTGCTGTCACCGAAAGAAATCTAGACAAAAGACAGTGGATCATAGCTATACAAATCTCTGAATGGAGACATGCCTATGGACACATGCTGGGTGGTGTTGTAGCAGTATTCTCCCAAGTGCAACCATCTGACCCACGCCTTCTGTTGCCCTGCTACATAATTCCTGAGGCAGCCTTGTATCCACTTGTTGACTATCTCGGTTTGCCCATCCGTCTGAGGGTGATAGCTGGTACTAGGGGTCAAGGCTGTACCAGCCAATCTGAACAACTCCTGCCAAAAGGTGCTCATGAACCTGCTATCCCTTTCACTGACAATGGTTTTGGGTAGGCCGTGCAACCTGAAAATCTCCCTGAAGAATAGTTTGGCAGCCTATGCTGCGCTAAAGTCTATGGCTATGGAGAAGAAGTGTGCAAACTTCGTCAACCTATCTACCACCACAAAAATGCAGTCCTTCCCTTGTGTTCTTGGCAACCCGGTGATGAAATCCATGGATATGCTTTCCCACTTGTGCTTTGGAATGGGTAAGGGTTGTAGTAATCCTGCTGGGTGTGTATGCTCATCCTTGTTCATTTGGCATGTAGTACACTCCTTTACATGCTTTATTACATCCACCTTGAGGCCCTTCCATGATAACCTCTCTCTTACCTGCTTGTACGTCTTATTGATCCCCTGGTGTCCTGCCATCGGTGAGTCATGACACGCCTGCAATACCTTGGCCTTGAAGGTTGATCCAGGAACCAAAAAGATTCGGCCCTTGTAGTAGACGAGGTCATTTATAATCCTGAAATTATCATCTTGTACCTGACCATCCAATAGTTGACAAGAGAACTGATCCTTTGCATACTCCATCACCAAATGGTCTTTTCAGTATTCTTGCTAGTTTATGCTTATTGGATAGCCTAGGGTTTGAAGTATTTCACATTCTTAGTCTTTTCAATATTGCTCTACTTCCATGCTTCACATATTGCTTTGAGTCTTGCAGGTTGCTTCAAAGGATTCATTGGGATAGCATCAAGAGGAGCCTACCCTTGAAACCTTCTCACACTCATTGTTTTCTTGTTCATTTTATTTGCTGCATCATTTCCATTTGTATTTCAGTTTCTAACATTCATAGATAGGTCAAAAATATCAACTTTTCATTTTAGATTTTTATGTAAAAAATTTATGTGTAAAAACAAAATTTTTTTGACAGTTTGGGTGTGTTTTGCAGCATTTCCAGCAAGTTTTTGCTTGCTGTTTTTTGCAGGTTCTTACCAGTTAGAGAGGGAAACGCTGCCCAAATCACTCTAGAAGACTCCCCCAAGAACCATTCTTGGGTTGGGTAATAATCTCCCAACTCTTCTCCTTGTAAATCCAAGTTTTCTTTCATTATTTCATTCATTCTTTTGTCTATAATCTTAAGATAACATAATAAGGCTAGATTAGTTTAACTTTTGCAAGTTTATTCTTTATTCATTTAGTTGTTGGCCCCTCTTGTCCAATAGACAAGTTTGTGTGGCCTTTTCATTTTAATAATTTGTTGTTAGTCTAGACAACCCTCTTTGGCCAACAATGGTAGGCTTGCCTCCACTTTGGCCATTGTGAGTGGTTTCATTCTTTTTTAAGTTTTATTTCATTTTTAATAAGCTAATGTGCCTGCACCTTGGGAGAGTAATCCCCAAAATCGCTAGGCGTAAGGGAAACTTATCTTCTTTTGATGATTAAATGCTCTTAATGGTTAAAATAATCTAGATCGTCATCACATCTAAGTTTCCTTTATTCAAGTTTTACTTCACATGCTTATGATCTTATTGCTAATGGTCTAATGGTTTATGATCTCTCTTAAGTGCTAAATCTATTAGTTTTCATAAGTTATTTTGCCTTTCATTTTCTAAGCATATGTGATTTAATTTTGGTTTAAAAGCTCATTCATTAACTTGTTAAATCTTTAACTTTCAAGCACATATCTTTCTCATGGGTTTAACACATAACATATGTTGATGAATGATTAATCTTTAACTCTCATTTTCATTTCCATAAGGCAAGTTGTTCTTGCCCTTTATTTTGTTTGCAAGTTGAATGTCTAAATGGTGATGTGATGCTCATCTTTGCTTAATGTTCTTTTCTTTTATGTGGCATAATCTCATGGTCTAAGACATTTCACTTTTCAGCTTTACTTTTCAAGCACTCACTACATTCATGTTATCTTGCTTTATGGGTTAAGCTCTCACATTCATAACTTTACTTTTTCAAGCAAGTTTTCTGTTATAAGTGGCAAGTTGTTCTTGCCTTAATCTCACATTTCCTTTCAAGTACATATGTGGAATGGTTTATGAATAAATGGTACATCTCTTGTAACTTTTCCACTCATGTTTTAATGTGTTAATACTCTATTAATTCACATCTTACAGACACATTTTTATCAACATTTTCAATTCGGCCATGTGCTAAAAACTAAAATTTTAAATGTCTAAAATACTCCTAAAAGCAACCCAACACACCTAAAGACCCACCCGTGGGTCATAATAACACTTAGGCAACTTTTAGGGGCTTTATTCATCCATCTCCACCATC
>CBVK0100410577.1:0-12436 GCA_900067695.1 Picea abies | reverse complement strand
CCTCACCCCCACTTTTGGTCTTCCTCTTCCACTGTAGTGTCCCATCTTGACCAGTATAGTTTTGTGACACCTGAAGAGGGTGATTTTCCATAGATTATGTATGCCAAACCTATATGTTAGGGACTTGGTTGGTTCACTTGACTTGTGAACAATAATATATATGCACATATTATATATACATGATTGTATCTTTACTTATATACATGATTGTATATTTGTTTATGTTTTTGATTATGTGTTGCAGATCAATTTTGATTAAGAACTTGTTATGTGTATGTTTCTTTTCTACATATGGTTAGCTACATGGATTAGGATATATGATTGTGACATGGATGATAATTGTTGTGTGGAACAAATAGTTGATTATGATATAGTGATGTTACATTATTTTCATGATTACATATGCTTAACCTTGTAATGAATAAGATTTGGCAGCGAACTAGTTACTTTCCAAAAAGGATGATCGGATCAGAAACAACTGTGGAATTCATTTACACATTTGGGTAAAATGCGATTAAGTTAATTCATTATCAATTTTAAATTGATGATCTTAATCTATGCATTTTTTATGTGTGCGGGTCTAGGGAAACAAGACCTTGCCAACAAGACCATCAGATGTGTATGATATCACAACCAATACCTTGAGGTAAACATGGAGTTTTGAGCATAATAGATGAGAAGCCATGGAGGTTAGGGAATGGAGTCCTAAACCCATGTAAGATCAAGACTTGGATTCTTGGATTTATGAAACAATTAGGGAATGGAGTCTTAAATCTACTAAGACATGAAGTCTTAGGTACAATGAAACGATGTGGAGTCCTAATAAGTTTGGAGATATATACAATAAGGGTGTGAAATCCCTATTATCCAGTAGAAAATTGCCACTCACTGGTACAAATCAACCAGGTAAGATAACCTAGGTTAAATATTAGATTAACCTAATTCCAAATTTACTTTAATAAAAAAATGAAATATATAATTTGAAAAAAATGAATAATATAAAAATGACACATGAGGGTGGTGAATATTAAGATAATTGATTATTTAGCTAAAAATTAAAAAAATGTGGGATTTCCAGCTATTTTATTTAAAAAAATAATTAATTTTGCACGAGAGGGTGAGGTGTTACCTCTATCAAATACTATAAATGCACAAGGAACCCCATGGTATGGGGTGGGGGGGGGGAGTTGGAGAGTAGCCACATGCTTGCCAAAATGATCCTGGAATCTCTGAATTAAATCTCTAGGTAGCTTGGCTTGGTTGAGTAATATTTGAGTGGTGTTGGAGGGAAGAGAGTATCACTTCTTTAGATTGCATATTATCTCTCTATTGCTCTATCTAGGTATTGTATGAGATCTCTTAGAGCTCGGGGGTTCTAGGGGGAGAAGTTCCCTTGGGATAAGGTTGGGTGGTAAACTGGTCGATATTGAGTTTGCAAGTGAAGCTGAAAAAGGGAGAAAATGATTGTTGTAGTCTACTTCCAAATTTGTGAGAGAGTGTATTTTAAAGATCATACTCTTAAACTCATATTCCTTTTTAAGATTTAAATACTTCCATCGAATCGCCCACTATTCTATCCATTTGGACATTGGCTTTCCCTATCATATGTTCTGATGTAGCAACTCTTATGAACATTTATATTTGTTTATGGACATTATAATTGTCTGTGTATTTTTCAGAGCTTTTATGGAATGCAATTAGTATATTTCTTAATAGAGTGTGTATATTGAATAATTATTTATAACTATTTATGTGTATCTTTTCCCAACTATTTATAGATATTTTTGGGCATTATAATTATTTATGTGTATATTTACAGAGGTCTTATGGGATGTATTTACCATGTTTGTTAATAGAACCTGTATAAGTAAATATTCAAATTCATCCCAAATCTATCAATTCATTAGATTTCACATTTTGCAACCAAGATTTATGATGGTGTGCGGCTTGTAAAAAGAAACAGAGTAACTAGGTTTATTGATATTATGAGGGTTGTTTTTTTTTTTATTGAGAATTGAACAAATACTGCCCATTACCACATTATATCTCAAAATTAAACTTGTTATTTTTCCAATAAATGAGAGAGGTAACCAACACAAGAAATTGTTTTGAATGAAATAATTATTTATAATTATTTTTTAACATTATTTATAATTATTTATGTGTATATTTCCATAGCTATTTATGATTATTTATGGACATTATCTACTTTACATTATGCTTGTAGCATGCATGTAGGAAAATTGTTTGACAAAATGTCTCAATGGTTGTAGCTTGTCTGTATGTAAAGTGTTTGATGAAATGCATCAATGGTTGTAGCTTTCATGCATGCAAAGTGTTTGATGAAATGCATCAATGGCTATAGCTTGCATGCATGCTAAGTGTTTAGTGAAATGCCACAATAGTTGCAGTTTTCATGTTCTACCTCTACTCTTGATTTTAAAATCCAAGTTTTTTCTAGGTATATTTATGATAAATTTAACAACTCTTGGAATTATATATTTTTGAATTAATTCTTAAAGTTGTCATTTTTTTGTAATTATAATTATTTTACACATATAACTATAAATGAGTTAGTTTGAGTATATATGTGTAAACAAAAAAAAATAGTCCTAGATTGAGTTTAGTTTCTTTATGTTGGGATGGTAGGTAAAGTGGGATCTTACATATGATATCAGAGATGGTTTAAACTCTGGTACCAAGGGATGTTCATTTGGTAATTATTTGTTAAGAATTGAAATTTTGAGAACTAATATCTGAATCTTACTTGATCAAGTAATCATGGTGAGAGATACAAGATAGAGAATAAGGAGGGAACCTTCACCTCCACCTTCAAAAGTTGATGATTTTGAATGTATATCCATTAGAGAAGTAAGGGATATGATGTTATCCTTTCAAAGGATGAAAAAAAAATTGATAAATAGAACTGGAGGAAATCCTTCAATGCCTGGCTCTTCCTCGCAACCTAAAAGACAAGAAGTAACATCTAATGGAGATGTACATAGAGAGTTGGAAAAGGTTAAGCTACCTATCTTTAAAGGTACCGCCAAAGGGGAGGTAGTAGAAGCTTGGTTGGAAAAACATGCGCCTATGTTTTGAGTTGCGAAGCTATTCTAGCAACCAAAAATCCAATTTGGTTGAGAAATTTGGATTCCCAATTGGGATATTATATCTCTGCCTTGACTTGGGAACAATTTGAAACTGAGTTCTGAAAAAAAGACTTTTCAGCAGAATACCTAAAAAATTTGATCCAGACACTATTGCTATAGAGGAGTCAAGGGATTTATCACAACTAACTCTTGTTGATCTATTTGGGATTCTTCAAGTACATGAAGACGGGTTGGAAAAGAATGAGGAACCTCTAGATCAAGCTTTCCAAAGAAATTTCAAGGTTGATGACAAGAAGAAACAATCTTCTACTACCATGAATGATACTTCTACTTTTTCTTCATCATCAAATAGAGGAGGTAGAGGTCGTGGAAGAGCCCAAGGAAGAAGAGGTCATGGTAGAGGAAGCATAAACAACCTTGGGAGAGGTAACTTTCATTACAGTTATTGTAATAAGATGGTCACCTTGAAAGCTATTGTTTTAAGAAGAAAAGAGACACCTTTCAAGCAAATTTTAGTAAAGATGAAGTTGAAAACTCTCAAACTTTGTTTCTCACATGTAACCGTTTTGATGCCAAAGATGATTTTGCATGGCATTAAGATAGTTTCTTCTCAAATCATATGACAGGAAACAAAAACCTGTTTGTGAAGTTGGATGAGAGTGTGAATGGAAAAGTAAACTATGGCAATGATAATGAGGAAAAAGTAAGGGTAAAAGGTACCCTTTCCATAAGATTAAAAAATGGAAGTATTATGTATATACATGATACTTTGTTTGTTCCAAGTTTAAAGCATAACTTGATTAGCATAGGGAAGCTAAATTCTAAAAACTACAAGATTGTTTTTGAAGGAAAGTTTTGTAATATTTTTAACAACAAAGGCCTTGTTGCCAAAGTTCCTAAGACAGATAATAGGATGTTTTTGTTAAGTATGGAACCAAAAGTAGATTTCTTGAAGGCTTCAGTTGATGAGTCTTGGTTATGGCACCTTAATTTTGGATCTCTTTCTTTCATGCAAAAGAAGAATTTTGTAAAAGGTTTTTCTTTCATTCATAGAATCAGATAATAAGATATGTGAAGGTTGTGCAGTAGGGAAGCAACATAGAGACATGTAGGAAAATTGTTTGACAAAATGTCTCAATGGTTGTAGCTTGTGTGTATGTAAAGTGTTTGATGAAATCCATCAATGGTTGTAGCTTTCATGCATGCAAAGTGTTTGATGAAATGCATCAATGGTTGTAGCTTGCATGCATGCTAAGTGTTTGGTGAAATGCCACAATAGTTGTAGTTTTCATGTTCTGCCTCTACTCTTGATTTTAAAATCCAAGTTTTTTCTAGGTATAATTATGATAAATTTAACAACTCTTGGAATTATATATTTTTGAATTAATTCTTAAAGTTGTCATTTTTTTGTAATTATAATTATAATTATTTTACACATATAACTATAAATGAGTTAGTTTGAGTATATATGTGTAAACAAAAACAAAATAGTCCTAGATTGAGTTTAGTTTCTTTATGTTGGGATGGTAGGTAAGGTGGGATCTTACATATGATATCAGAGATGGTTTAAACTCTAGTACCAAGGGATGTTTATTTGGTAATTATTTGTTAAGAATTGAAATTTTGAGAACTAATATTTGAATCTTACTTGATCAAGTAATCATGGTGAAAGATACAAGATAGAGAATAAGGAGGGAACCTTCACCTCCACCTTCAAAAGTTGATGATTTTGAATGTATATCCATTAGAGAAGTAAGGGATATGATGTTATCCTTTCAAAGGATGACAAAAAAATTGATAAATAGAACTGGAGGAAATCCTTCAATGCCTGGCTCTTCCTCGCAACCTAAAAGACGAGAAGTAACATCTAATGGAGATGTACATAGAGAGTTGGAAAAGGTTAAGCTACCTATATTTAAAGGTACCACGAAAGGGGAGGTAGTAGAAGCTTAGCTGGAAAAACATGCGCCTATGTTTTGAGTTGCGAAGCTATTCTAGCAACCAAAAATCCAATTTGGTTGTATACACACTTAAGGAGAGTGCATTACTATGGTTGAGAAATTTGGATTCCCAATTGGGATATTATATCTCTACCTTGACTTGGGAACAATTTGAAACTGGTTCTGAAGAAAATACTTTTCTACAGAATACCTAAAAAATTTGATCTAGACACTATTGCTATAGAGGAGTCAAGGGATTTATCACAACTAACTCTTGTTGATCTATTTGGGATTCTTCAAGTACATAAAGTCAGGTTGGAAAAGAATGAGGAACCTCTAGATCAAGCTTTCCAAAGAAATTTCAAGGTTGATGACAAGAAGAAACAATCTTCTACTACCATGAATGATACTTCTACTTTTTCTTCATCATCAAATAGAGGATGTAGAGGTCGTGGAAGAGCCCAAGGAAGAGGAGGTCGTGGTAGAGGAAGAAGAAAAACCTTGGGAGAGGTAACTTTCATTACAGTTATTGTAATAAGATGGTCACCTTGAAAGTTATTGTTTTAAGAAGAAAAGAGACACCTTTCAAGCAAATTTTATTAAAGATGAAGTTGAAGACTCTCAAACTTTGTTTCTCACATGTAACAGTTTTGATGCCAAATATGATTTTGCATGGCATTTAGATAGTTGCTTCTCAAATCATATGACAAGAAACAAAAACATGTTTGTGAAGTTGGATGAGAGTGTGAATGGAAAAGTAAACTATGGCAATGATAATGAGGAAAAAGTAAGAGTAAAAGGTACCCTTCCCATAAGATTAAAAAATGGAAGTATTATGTATATACATGATACTTTGTTTGTTTCAAGTTTATAGCATAACTTGATTAGCATAGGGAAGCTAAATTCTAAAAACTACAAGACTGTTTTTGAAGGAAAGTTTTGTAATATTTTTAACAACAAAGGCCTTGTTGCCAAAGTTCATATGACAGCTAATAAGATGTTTTTGTTAAGTATGGAACCAAAAGTAGCTTGCTTGAAGGCGTCAATTGATGAGTCTTGGTTATGGCACATTAATTTTGGATCTCTTTCTTTCATGCAAAAGAAGAATTTTGTAAAAGGTTTTTCTTCATTCATAGAACCAGATAATAAGATATGTGAAGGTTGTGCAGTAGGGAAGCAACATAGAGACAAATTTCCCCAACATCATTTTAGAGCAAGTGAACCTTTGGCCTTAGTACATCCAGATATTTGTGGCCCCATGAAGGCCTTATATCTTGGAAATAATATGTATTTTCTTGTCTTTATAGATGATTTTTCAAGGTTGTCATGGGTATATTTCTTAAGTGAGAAGTCTCAAGCTTTTAGTTTCTTTCAAAAATTTAAAGCACTTGTTGAGAAGCAATCAGGATACTATTTGAAATTCTTGAGAAATGATTGACGTGGAGAATTTACCTCTGATGAATTCAAAGAATTTTTCAATTTACATGGCATTGAGAAGGATTTAACTACTGCATATACTCCTCAACAAAATGGAGTAGCAGAGAGAAAAAACAGAACAATTGTAGAGATGACTAGATGTATGTTAAAAGAAAATATTTTGTCAAACATGTATTGGGCAGATGCAGTCCATACAACTACATATATCCTCAACAAAATTCCTACAAAGATGGTAAGAAATTTTACTCCTTATGAAGCTTGGTTTTGTAGAAAACCAACTATTTCTCATCTGAAAAGTTTTGGGTCTGCATGCTTTGTTCACATTCCTGCACAACAAAGATAGAAATTAGATGGAATATCAATGAAATTTATTTTCATTGGATATTTAGAAGAAAGCAAGGCTTATATGTGTTTTGATCCACTTACTAATAAACTTTATGTTAGTAAAGATGTGATATTTGATGAAGGTGGAGTTTATCATAAGAATGAATGAGAAGATAAAGAGCTTACCCCACATATTGAAAATTTGATTTTTGATAACAATGATCAATCTTTGCAGCTCTCTGTTGTAAGAAATGTAAGATCACCTTCAAGGAGTTCTCCATCAAATTCATCTTCATCTTCTCCATCATCTAGATCTCAAGTTGATACTGAAACAACACCTCCATCTAGTTCTCCTAGAAAAAGAAGAAGTTTGAAAGAGATATATGAGACATCTAGGTATGCTGGTAACAATTTTTCTCTTTCTTCTTCTGCCCATGTTGAATCTTTTAATTTTAAAGAAGTTTCCACTGATGAACCATGGGTGTAATACATGGAAGATGAGATGTTATAGATCGAAAAAAATGATACATGGGAGCTTGTTGATCTTCCTCATGGGAAATCCACTATTGATGTAAAGTGGATTTAAAAGCTAAAATTTAATATGGATGGAAGTATTTCAAAGTATAAGGAATGTTTAGTTGCAAAAGGATATGTGCAACAAGAAGGCATTGACTATGAGGAAACGTTTTCTCCTATAGAAAGACTTGAAACAATAAGAACTTTTCTTTCCATTACATCTCAGTTAAAGTTGAAAGTTTATCAAATGGATGTAAAATCTGCTTTCTTAAATGGATATTTGAAGGAAGATGTTTATGTTGAACAACCTCAAGGTTTCATTGTTAAAGGTAAAGAAGATAATGTTTATAGGCTTAAAAAGGATCTTTATGGTCTTAAACAAGCCCCTAGAGCTTGGTACTCTAGAATCGATAACTATCTTCATGATCATGGCTTTGATAAATGTATTTTTGAAAGTACCTTGTACAAAAGGGTTGTGGGATCAGATTTCATCATTGTTTTCTCATATGTAGATGAATTAATTTTTATGAGAACCTCTCCCTCACTTGTGAATGAGTTAAAAGAGATAATGAAATCTGAATTTGAGATGAAATCAAACAAATAGTTGCAGGTATATCTGTTAGTCAATCCAAATATGTTGAAGAGGTTTAACATGCAAGGTTGTAAACATGTGAGTACTCCCTTGGTTGTTGGGAGTAAACTAATGAAGGAAGATGAAAATCCACATTGTAATGCCACTCTTTATAGATATTTGATTGGGAGTCTTATGTATCTGATGGCCACTAGACCAGACATTATGTTTGTTGTAATTATGGTTGTTAGGTTCATGCATCAACCTCATGAGACTCATTGGCAGGTAGCCAAAAGAATTCTTAGATATGTAAGTAGTACAAAATCTTTTGGATTGTTTTATAGTGCTACCAACGATTCCAATGTTTTAACATACACAGATGTAGATTGGGTAGGTTTCTAAGATGATCGAAAGAGCACTTTTGGATATGCTTTTCTCTTTGGAGGAAATATTGTTTCTTGGAGCAGAAAAAAACAACCCATTGTTTCTCTATCCACAACTGAAGCAGAGTATATTGCAGCATCATCAACATGTACACAAGTCATATGGATGGAAAGACTGTTTGAAGACTTGGGAATGAAAGTCAATAAGCCAATCAAAGTCTATTGTGATAATCAAAGAACTATCTCCATGACAAAGAATCTTGTATATCACAATAGGAGAAAACATATTGACATTCAACATCACTTCATTAGAGAGCTTGTCCAACAAGAAAACATATTGACATTCAACATCACTTCATTAGAGAGCTTGTCCAACAAGAATTTATCTCTTTTGAATTTTGTAAATTTGAATATAAACTTGCCGACATTTTTACTAAGGCTTTTCCAAAGGATCGATTGGAGAAACTCAGATCACTGTTGGGAATCCAAAAACTTGACATCAAGGGGGAGACTGAAAAAACGTGATGACAAGTTTTTGGCATGCATTAACCTCACTATTTCCAGCTGTGAAACTAACTTTGCCACTTGCTGATCAACATCTGCCATGTTTTTCCTTCCTTATCCGCTGCGTTGGTTTTTTAGTTTGTTATTTAAACGATAGGTTATTTTCTGCAAACACAGATTTTTTAATGTATGTTTTGTTTGAGAAAGTCTCTGTGTACTTTTGTAGAGGCCTTTCTTTGGCACTTTTTAGATTGGAGGATGCTCTGTTTCCCTTTGTTTATTTACAGTCTGTAACAGAGGTACTCTGTATCTCTTTTACTTTCAGAAATAAAACATAAAACAATAGTTTTCAGAAACAGAGCAATTTTATTATTTGCACATATAATTCTATTGTTGGTGGTCAAATTTCTGTCTATACTATCATTTTCTGAGTACTAGTTTATTAGGATCTGCATTTTGTCAGTGTGACTCTTTTGTGAGAACATAATTCCTTTTGTCAGATATTTCAAGTTTATGCCAGATCGATCATTTAATTCTTTGTGATCGATTCATAACCTCAAAATATAAAACTTGTTATTTCTTCATCCATACCTACTGAAGGATATTTGGTGAAGGATTTCTTCTAGGGACTTGGGTAATGTATGTTTTACGATCTGCGTGTAGTGTTAAGATGCTGATTTAAAAAGATTTCTACGAATTATTGAGTGATAGAGTAGTTTATGTATTAGATTTTATTTTATTTTTAAAGTAATCATCATTAGAATCCGGTCATCTAATTATTAGATTCGGATTTATATTACCAGATTCCGACCATAAATACCAAAAACGTAAAAAGTATCAAAAGTTTGAATAACAGAGCGGTTAAGCGCTAATGGTAATAAAGGGATGCAATAGAACTGGATGTTAAAAGATGATCCATTAGTCAACGATGCATTTTTAAATCAATCAGGATAAGTATCTCAAACTTTAAGTACATGTAGTCTAAAGCCGATGCGTGGAACCAGGCATGTAATGAGATGATCCACTTGTCAACGGTGCATTTTTTAAAGCATCGGGATAAGTCTCTCAAAGTACATGTCTAAAACCGATGCGTGGAACCTTGTAGGAGTGATCACTGGGAAAGTAGGTGCACTGAAATGCAGGAAAGGGAGATCAGGTTGTTTCTAAATTTTAAGTTTGTTCAAAGCCAACTACCACCATTCTCCTCAGCATCCGAGGTGGTTTTCTAAGACAAATGCCACCAATATTGATCCCGGCCCCGGGAGATACCTCCATAACACGTAACATTACATTAGAAAATATTGAAATCTTTATTTAAGGAACTTCTCTCTAGTTTTCATGAGTAATTACTTAAAGGCTCTCCGTAGAATCAGAGTCTATGACAAAATTATGGAGTTATTTCTCCTCTACTAATCCTTTCTCCAACCCAAGTGTTAAGGAAATAAAGTAAGTGTCATTATCTACGAGCCTCTGGAATCCAAGATAGCTATTATAACATTGACTCAAATAAAATAGTTGACATGTGTGGGTTAAATAAAAGAGTTGACATGTGTGAGTCCACTGTTCCATAAATAAGGGGTGGACATCAATTTGACAGTGACCTTAAAAACAAATTATTATTATTATACCATTCAATAATCTTGAAAAGACTTGGACCGAAAAGAGAAACAATAGTAGACTCAAGGAGGGTAAGAATGTTGAGTAAATCAGAAGCTTGAATTGAGTACATGCTTGGCCTTAAAATAGTTGTCCCAACCTTTAATGTCTTAGCACCTACAAATGTGAACACCTAATGGAGGTTGGAACATTAGTAAACACACTCGTATAACTACTAATCTGAAATGGATCTGAACGAAGAATGGATAAGACTCAGTACCCGCAAAACAACATGAAAATTAACCAAGGTCATGAAATATATATAAAACGATGGAAGTGTAAAGTTGAATAAGACAAATGAGGATGTAAGAGAGTAGTTAAAAATAAATAAGTGAATAAATAAAAAATGAATAGGACACAAGGCTAAGGAATGGGAAGTGAAAAACCATGGTTGTTGGTGATCCGGATTTGTAAATAGAAAAAAATGAAATACATATATATAACAAAAACACAGAGATACAAAGAAACTTGTCTTCTATTAATAAATTAATTGTGTTGAAATGTAAACAAATGTAGAATGAAAAAAACTCACTCGAATGGTGGTAGTTTATCTCTGAGAAGAGATGTGCTCGCTACGTGCATTCACTAGAGCACACTACAATGAGGCCGAAAGGCCTTTTTATCATAAAGAAGAAACACAAAAACTCTAAACATCCAAAAACCTATCCCTAGGAGATGAAATGCTAAAAGTCTTGTGGGCCCCAATGGGGTTAGTTGGTACGCCAACTTCTTGGGGTCATAACTTTTGCATATGATATATGTTTGATGTGTTTGATATCCCGTTGGAAATTTCTAACCAAGAATTACACATTGTGATTGGCCTAGGGGATAGCTAATTCCTTTGGCTATGCTTTGGGCACTACCACGCCCAAAAAACATTGTTTAGGGTCTCAAAACATCCACATAAGTTTAGGACCTGAAAAAGTGTAGAAAAACTACCAAAATGGAAAACTATCCTTTGAGGCAGTGGAATAGGTGGGTGGCCACCCATATCCACCTAGATCAGTTGGAATTCCCTTACCCCCTATCTCTCCATATTTCCCCCCTCACTCTCATTCTTAAAGGGTCTTTTGGTCAAGAAAGAGAGAGATGAATAATATTATATGAGATATTGTTGAATGAAAGAATATTGAGCACCATTCAAAATTGATTTTCTGATTTGGGTTCCAGGGTAAAAATCATGTCTCAGTGAGTTGTTTTTCCTCTATGTGTTGTGGTTAAATTTGTCATCTCGTTCTATGATTTTGTTGTTTATATTTTAAATGGCTTCAATGTTTATTATTGATTTGTTGTGGAGTTAATTGTTGCATATTATTTTTATTACTCTATGTGAGAGCAGATTGATAATGGTGATTACACATTTCAATGCCTAGTAATCTTCATCGTTCAATGTATTGGGAATTCTAAGACGTGTTCCCTTGGTATTGTGAATCCCAATACTTTCCTTCTTGCTATCTTACATAGCCATGACCTAAACCTAGATTTTGGGCATTTTATCTAACATGCCAACATTTGCATCACTGAACTCATCCATTTATGAGATCAATGGATGTGATTTTATCACTGTTGCAAGTCTCGGGGATTTTCTAATGTTGGAATGTCATAAACAATAATATATTCTCAATCAAATAGGTCACATGTATCCAACATGATCACGTGCACTTCAAGAAGCCTATACAATACAAGTAAAACTCTCCTACTCACCTTGACTCAGGGAGAGAGCCACACATTTCTTATGTGTTTCCCTTGCATTGTTATTTGTTGTTAAAATTTCCAATGGGATCCCTAGCTCAAGGAGTAACCCCACACATTCATTCGTCACTACATAAACTCTATGTGTGATCCCCAACTGAAGGAGTAACCCCACACATTCAATCTTCACTGCTTATGGTACCTACGAGAGGTATTTACCTCCATGTGTAACATTGACAAGAATAGAATATTTCGAAAAGCAAGAAGAAACCCTAAAGCATTGGACATAACCCTAGAAGACAA
>CBVK0100410576.1:0-12436 GCA_900067695.1 Picea abies | reverse complement strand
TTGGTTTATGTAATGCACCAACTACATTTATGAGACTGATGAATGTTGTATTATTCCCATATCTAGATTCATTTGGTATTGTCTAATTCGATGATATAGTATTTTATAATGCTACATGGGAGGAGCACATCTCACATTTCATGTAGGTGTTAGAGACTCTGGATACAATTGGATAACCTCGACAAATGTTAGTTTTATTAGATATCTTTGGTGTATTTGACTTATGTGATCGGTGGAGGGGAGCTCAAGATAGATACTGAAAATATGGAGCCCATCATGAAATGACCAGTTACTACAAATGTTACTGAAGTTAGGATATTTTTTGGGGTAGCACAGTACTTTCAGAATTTCATAGCTTCATTTGTAATGGTATCTACACCAATCCAGATCATAACAACAAGTGGTATGAGTTTCTAGTGGGGGGAGAATCAACAAAAGGCTTTCTATGCAATTAAAAGAAATATCAGTCAAGAACAAGCTCTTACATTACCAAAATTTCAAAATCCTTTCAAAGTGGAGACAAATGCAAGTGGGTATTCCATGGGATCAATTTTGATCCAAGGAGGAAGGCATGTATGTTATCATTCTAAAATATTTCATTGGGAAACTCTGAACTACCCTTCCTACGACAAGGAAATCTATTCCTTGGTTCAAGCTATGAAGAAGTGGAAGCACTATTTGATGGGAAATGAGACCATCATCCACAAATATTACCAATTGCTATTGTATTTTCAAACACATAGTAAGCTACAACAAACTAGACATTACAAATGGATGGGGTTTTATAGAAATTTCATCTAGTCATCAAGTATAAGAAGGTAAATAAAAACATGTTGGTAGACATGCTTTCAAGGATAGCCACATCCAAGATTACAACTTTGGGAACTATGGTTTCCATGGAGCCTTTTACCGATGATGCATACAAATAAGAATACACAAAATATGAAGAATTCAAAGAGGTGTTTCAACAACTATAGGTCCAAATTCATATAGAAGAAGGTGGTGGAAAGACTAACTATCATTTCCAAAATGGGTTACAATACAATATTGACAATCTATATGTCCCTAAAGGTGAATGACTATAGCTTATCAGAGAGGCTCACACCTCCAAGGTTGGAGGAAATTTTTGTGTTGGAAAGAAAAATTCCAACTTACATAGGTATGTGTACTGGCCCAAAATGCAAGAATATGTAGCACATTATATTAGAAGATGTCTACTTTGTTGTACCAAAAAGCCCAGTAACATAAAGCAAGGTCTATACCATCCCTTACCTGTACCCACTCGACTTGTAATTGATAATGGTAGTTTTAATTTATATAAAAAATATGGTGGATGTATTTTAAAGCCGATTAACAAAAATTCATTTATTTATATGTTGGTTGTTTATGTTGTTGAGTAGATTGTGTATGGCAAAGGTTTCATTCGATTTTGCAAGTCTGATACACAATATGATCCACTTCTCAGTGAAATAATAAATGGAACCCTATGTAATGGTGATTCATTGTTGCTTATGTATTTAACAATTCGAGATACTATTTAATTTAATTATATGTTCACTCGTTGATGGTTAGAGTCACCAAACATGTAAGATCACAAGGATCGACCCTGTAAGCATTTACAATCAAAGAATATTGTTTGTAATAGATTCTAAGGTCATGTTGATCCATTTAAGTTTTCTTGGTTGGTATTGTATTCTACATTGTGGAATTTTCCTTGGGAATAGAGCCACTTCCTTAGGAATTTAACTCGAATATTTACCCTACAGGGGTGTGTATGGAGGAATCACAATAGTTGCAAATCAGATCTCAAATATTATTATTGCACAACCATTTTTATTGCTCACACATTTATTAGGAACATATGGAGTAAATATTTGGAGTGAAATACATATTATTCTAGTACTTTTTAACCCTTAAGTTTGAATTATAACTAATTCATCCCATATATATTGATACTTACATCAAGGTGTGAAAAATAGTGTCTATTATGTTCATATGTGAAATGCAATAGATCCCACTTTTTGTCTGGTTATCCATTGTATGTGGTTCTATCTTCATGCTTAGTAAGTTCAAGCTCATCATTGTCCTTTAAGCAAGAGAAGAATACATTTCCCATTGGTGTATAGTTCCATTGAGTGGAAATTCATGCATTATGGTGGGATAATTCCTTAGTTATAAAAAAAGAACTATTCAAGATTATTTTTAAGAAAACAATGAATCTACCATTTTCCTCGAACATACTAGCTTCTAGAATAAAGCTATAAGTATGAAGAATATTAGAAGTCTCAAAATCATGATCTCCAAGACAACTTAGTTTTTAAATAAAATTCCTAATGGTAACATTCATGTATATGTCCTTGATTCTATGTGTCTAGCTTCCTTTCTTTTTTAGTTGTTTACAGGGATTGTATATTTTTATTTATCTCTTGATTAATTGTAGAACTTAGACCTCTATTAATGATTCTAAAAAACTTCCTATGATTTTCATGGTCACAAGAAATGTTGAATAAAATAATATTATTTCATTGTTTCCAATAGTTAAATCATCTAAGTGGTTATCCCAAGTGTAATACCTCTAGACCAAGCCCCAATTGAAATTGTAAATATGTTTTATAGGTTGGTGATATAGGTTATTATAGGCCAGAAGGATTATGTGATGATTAGGCCGGAGAGCCTAGATGCTAAAGGCCAATAAGCCTATTCTTGTATATGTAAACACTCATATCATTAATATAATACATTCTTGCGTGTATACCAACCACGATAAAAGAGAATGGGGGACTAAAATCCACTAGGAAGGGGAAGGGGGGGATAAGAGCCTAGGAAATGGGCTAAGCTAGAGGGATTATTTCCAAAGGAATATTATAATATTATTACTAAAGACTATAATGAGGATAATTATTTTATCCTAATTTCTTATGGAAAAAAGAATGAATTATAAGTGGAGAGAACCTAGCTCCTTGAGAGAGATGTGTCATCAAGGGAGCATGCAAATAAAGGTGGGGAAAATTAGTCCATTTCCCATGCACTCAACCATTCACTCACTCATCCATTCACACATTGATCCATTCACTCCATCAACCTTACCTCTGGATCCTGCACACACTCCTACAACTACCTCGTACTTTCGTGTTATCAACAGTAAATCATATCCTTCCTGGAAGGCACGATGCACATGTACCTACCTGATCTAGTGTTGTGCCTTTATGCTATGAGAAACACCTATTCCATTCCATGAAGGATGTTTCTGCCATCACCTGGGCCTTAACTGAACGTTTTTGGTGTCATCATCCATTACTAGTATCTGGTTGATTTAAGTACAAGACAAAAGAAGCGGGTTGTCAGGCCCGTGGGTTTGAAGAGGCGGGTTTTTAGGCCCGTGGATTGAAGAGGCATGTTATCAGGCTCGTGAGAAATATCTCCAGGTGTGAGAATTTTTGGGGAAGTGATTTCCTAAGGGAGCCCAACTGCAACTACAATGATCTGAGAATTCTTGTCCAGCCTGTTGTTGAAGCCCTAGAAGGGAAGTGGGGCAGCCGAAGGCCTGTTGATTAGATAAGGGGCACACTTACTAGGGTGGGACATGCATGTGGGGAATGAGAGGATGTAGGTTTTTAGTTTGAGTTGGCTCTTGGGATGAAATCCTTCCTGTTGACTATACAACTTCAACCTGGTTAGAAATCCTTTTACCCGGGTGGATTTTAGTCCCAACTCAGGGGTGGCCCACTGCTGAGAGTTCTGAGCAGCGTGGTCTAAGGCAGGGAGGATCGTGGAATGTATACACATAGTTGGTGGTCTTATATCCAACATAAGTATAAATTTTGTGTTATTTTACATGTTGTGTATTTATACATGTGTTTATGTTTATGGGTTTTTCTTGTGTATGTTGCATGTATATTTTTATTGCTATTTCCACATGAATCTGTGTACTTGTAGAATATGTTTGTCTGCTTGAGTTTTATGTATATTTATATAGATGTAATTATGGTTTTAAGTAGTAGCATGGCCCAACTTGGGTGGTCGAGGATGTTACACCAAGAAGGATTTTAAAAGTAAATATCATATTTTTTATTACATCAATATAAGTGTTTTGTTATCCAATGGAAGTCACCAACAGTCGATGGTCGATGGTCAAGTTAGTTGGATTGGTGAAGTTTTTATATCGATCAAGATAAGGAATTGATGGACAATGGATGATGGTCATGTGTTTGCCAAATTTGGTAATGTGTTCGGGTCGTCCAAGAGAAATGGATGAAAGGTTGATGAAGGAAAGAGGGTGATGACGTGTTATTCCATGTTAGAATCCACATGTCGTGTCATGTCAACATCCATGTGTCATGCCGCATCAACCAAGTTGACACCTTAGGATGATGTGTCATTCCACATCAATATCCACATGTCATGCCACGCCACTAATTTCCATGTTAGCATCCACATGTCATTCCATGTCACTAGTTTCCATGTCAGTTCAGAAGTGGCTAATGGTTGATGGTCGGGTTGATCGGTTTAACAAAGTGTTACAAGTGATTTCATAGAGAAATGAATGATGACCAATCATTAGATGGTCAGGCATTATCTGAATCAATGAGGATTTCCATTCACCAATGGTTGATGCCTGATGGTCGGGTTGGTCAATTTAGCGTTGTGTTGCGAATATGTTTTCATGGGATTGGGCCAATTGATGACGATCGGGTCGACAGGTTGGGAAACGTGTTGTATGCATGCAAAATAATTATTTGATCACCAATGGCTGATAGAATGTAGATAAATGATTGATATTTTACCCAATTTGAGATCGATGACTCAAATTTAATGGATGTTAACACTATAAAACATTCAGTTTTATGTGAATTTTTATGGTTTTTGAAGGTCATTAACTTGCGGGGTGATTTTAAATCCCTAAACGACATTTTTAGCCAATCAAAACTGACGATAACAGAGTGTATCAAGGAACAATTTTCTTTTTTATCTCAAGTAAAAGAACTCAGAGAGATCTTTCCAATGATCTATTCTGGGCATAAAACAAAGCTTGTATGAGAAAGTTACAACCAAAATAGTAAGGGTAACATTTTTGTCACTAGATTACTTCTGGAGGGCATAAATCCTTGCTTAGAAGTTTGTTTGGGGAACATAAGTAGTCTATGGAAAGCCAATGTCCCATAAAATACAACCACGGAGCCATACTTAGGACCTAGGCATGTAAAAATGTGCAAGAAGAAAAATAAATCACATGTAGCATACAAGGGTAAATTGGGTAAAACAACCAAAACTTCTCTGGACCATAAATTTAAGCTTAGAGTTCATATTTGAGAAAAAAAGTAGTCCCTGTAAATTTATTAAGGAGGAGAAGACATATTTCCACCCAGGGTTTTGAATTGGGTACTAAAAATTACAGAAAGCGATAAAAGAGTTTTTGTATCAGTAAATAAGTGGAAAATTGCAGCAAGTAAATTTTGTAACTTTTCACTCAGAAATCAGATGAAGGCATACGTATAGCCATTGAGAATTTTCTTCATAGAGGAATGCATATAAGTAATCATATTTTGATTTGGTGCATTGTGTCCTTCATAAATTGAAATAAAATAATAACCTATACTCTAATTGATGAAATGTTTTATGCTATGCATGTTCTAACAATAATTATTACATGCACGTTTCTTACAAAATTAGAGGTACATGAAAACAAATTTGGTTCTTATATGAAGACTGGAGTTATGGAATATGCTCAGGGATATTACAACCATGAGGAGGAGTTCAGAGTTCTTCATTTCAACATGGGTGATGCCAAGACAAAGTCAAATGGGAGAAGAGACATGAAGGATCCTGTAACAATGAGAAACCTGCATAGGGAAGTACAAAGCTATATAATTGATAATGGAATGATTATGAAGGCTCAATAAAATATACTTCGGAGCTTGAATATGTTGCATAAGAAAGTCAACAAAGACTCTAGCACCAAGAAAGGAGCTAGTTCTAGAAAAGTTTCAACATCCAAATCCCATCAAAAAAGGGATGATCATGAAAATGATAGGAAGTCAAGAATCATAAGAAGACAACATCATTCTCTAAAACAATCCTCCAAAATAACTCATACAAGTTCAAGGAAAATGAGCATCCCAAGTGTGTCTCTTGCATGGAGATAGAGAAGAAGGATAGAGGTAGACATCTGTCAAGGTGATCTTGGGAATATCAAGCTACCAACTTTCAATGGTGAGCACAGAAAAGGAGAAGAGGTTGAGGTCTGGCTGTTGAAAATGAACAAATATTTACAGATGCATGATTACCCCTCCAGTGTAGAATCTAGAATTGCAACCTACCACTTGCGAGGAAAGGTAGCCATGTGGTGGGATCAACTTAAGAAATCCAAGCACCTTGATGAGAAGAGGATCTCATGGAGGCAATTCAAAGGATATTTCCAAGAGAAATATCTGTCTAAACATTATTGTGAAATAAAAATGAAAGTGTTATTTGAAGTCAAGTTGGGAACCATGTCAATTGAAGAATATGAGAAAATGTTCTTTGAATCGTTGAAGTATGTTGAATTCATAAAGGATGACAAGGTCAAAATCTGAAGGTTTTTAAGTGGGTTACCCTCCTACAATGAAAATATTCA
Organism: Picea abies; assembly: GCA_900067695.1. Lineage (NCBI taxonomy): Eukaryota > Viridiplantae > Streptophyta > Pinopsida > Pinales > Pinaceae > Picea > Picea abies. The sequence goes on along the minus strand of CBVK0100410576.1, from coordinate 5,823 downwards.
ATATGATAACCCCAAATATTTGGAAGAATCCATAAGGAGAGCAAAGCATCTTTATGAAAAAAACAAAGTAAGGCCAATTTTCCAAAAGTCTTGGAATGACATGATGAAGGGGAAAAATGATCAAAGGAAAAAAGGTCTTAAGCCACTCTTTTTTAGGAATAACTCCCAAGCAAATAAACAAGGCCAGTCAACCAAAAATGAGCATAAGACTTCATATTTATTTGGGAAAAGGGTAAGGAAATAACTTGTACAATGTTGGAGATGTGAGGGAAATCACCTATATAGGGACTTCCATCACAAAGGAGAACTAATGAGGATTGTCCACAACATTCAGGAAGATGAAATAGTTGAATACATAGGAGGAAACATGTCAAACATTTATGCATCCTTGGACAACAAGAAAGAAAAATATTAATCGCCCATGATTGAAATAGAAGGTAAGATTGATAACCAACCCATGACAATTTTAATTGATTCTAGGGGTAGCCATAGTTACATAAATGCTAACATTGTTGAAATATTTCACTTGAAAAGGAGTAAGCATAATAATTCTTGGTTAGTTCGTTATCCATAGGGGCTAAGAGAAAGATCAATGCGCTATTTAAAGATTGTCCCATAGACATGAATGGACTCAAGATAAAGGTATATGTAAAAATCATTCCATTGGGTTCATATGATTCTCTAATTGGCATGGATTGGTTGGAAAAACACCATGTTTTCCTATATTGTTACAACAAGACAATCACATGTATTGATGAAGAAGGGAAGAAAGGTAAGATTCATGACATCCCAATAGTTATGGTTGTTAGAGAGTTTTTAGCCATGTAGTTCAAAATGCATTTAAGGAAGGGATGTCAGATTTTTGCATCTTGTTGATGTTAGTGTTATCATAGGACATGCATTTTCGCATAGGTCTATGTGTCTAGACGTGTGGAAATCATCCAAAGCCTTCTACCCTTGAATTTACTTTAATTAAAGAAATTATTAAAGAAAATTGATTTTATTAATTAATTATGTAATTAGTTAATTGAGTTATTTGAGGAAAGTGATAGAAGTACTTAGCATGAAATTTTCTCATGTCATATAGATCTCAAGTGATATTAGAAATAGATTGTAACTCACAATTATAAAATAAAGGCTAGGGTGAAAGAGGAAGACACTTGATACTTGAGATTATTGAGAGTAGATGATTTACTTTCAAGAGAGTTGAATCACAAAGGACTGTGATTCAAGATCTTGGATAGGTGGAGAAGGACTTTCATTTAGAGAGAACAAAGGCAACACAGGTGGTTTTTAGTCAGTGGAAGTCAAAAAGAAGTGTCACGTCGTATGAAGTTTTATGTACATGTTTTCCATGTGATTATGCGAGTATTAGTGGAGACAATCATGTACATACATGGGTTTGTTGAATAAAATTCACGTACACCTTGAAAAACATGTAACTTTGGTTCATACAACAGGTCAAGATTTTCCAATTTTGTCTGCAATTTGTATCTCTCAATGGGAAATTATCCCTATTATGGAAGCCCTAATTTTAGCATAGTAAAATCATTTTCAGCACTGGTTTTCCCTCTGGGGTTTTTCCAAGGGTTTATACCCAAAAACATTGGTGTTTATGTGTGCTTTATTTTGGTTTCCTTTTTTATGCTTCCGCTGGATGTCTAGTTAATTACTCAACCATGCTTTAATTCAATAAGTAATTTATTTGGAATTAATATTCAGATGTTGAGTAGGAGATATTTCAACATGGTATCAGAGAATGTTCTCTAAAGGGAATCCATATTCGTAATAGATACATAACCACTAGGTGGAAATTAAACGACGAATTTCAGGGAAAAAAGGTGTATTGAGGAAAAAATAAGTTTTTGCAGGTGTACAAGGGTGTATGCGGGTCACATAAGGAATAATTATGCATATACATGGGTTGCTTCAAGAATAATCATGTATACATGAGTTTCAATAATAACATTCATGTACATACATGGGTTTAAATTGCGACAGTTGCGTACATATGGGGGTTGCAGTGGTGATAGTCGCGTACAATACATACAAGTCAATATAGGGGAAATTTTCAGTAGCAAGTTATTTCGAGGGTATTTTTTTAGGTCTTAGGGATGGAAACAAAACCATTGAGAGTTGAATATAGATTGGATGGAGCTGTAATACCCATGTTTCTCCCAGCTTGTAATTAATCATCAATTATAATCACCATGCTATGGCATGGGAATAATGTAAACATATTATTGTTTGAATTGCCAATAACTGGCTGTGGAGGTGAATCCTTGAAGTACTGGCCATGATATCACTAGAGGAAAGAGTGAGGAAATTTTGGAGAGGGTTCATTAGTTCAAATGACCCAAATTCCCTTTTGCCGAGATAATAATACTCATCCAGATCTCAAGCAGAGGAATCAGTTAATGAAGGAAGGACTGGTGGTTGGATAAAAAACCACCCCCATGAATTGAAGCATGGTCTAGCTGAGGAGGAATGCGACTGTCAGCCCGAAGTACCAAAGAGTCCTACAGACCTAGAATGACCCGAGTTTCCTTTTGATAGAAGGAACAAGACATGTCCATAACCTTTCCGAGGAGGAGACGAGAGAATACACATAGGAAGGGAGAGGGTGTGAGGCTCTCCAGCTGAGAAGAGGAACTGAAATATTGATAAGCTCTTCTGGTTACTAGAGAAAACAAAAGAAAAATATCTTTGAGAACTTACAAAAGAGTGCAAACTGAGTATTAGACTACAATCTTGATGCTGAGGAGGCATCTAATAAACCTTGTAGGGACCATGACTAAGAAGGAATCCATAAGAAACTGTGAAATTTCCCTAGTGATATCATGGATTGGAACGGGGGTGGCCAGAGTGTTAAGAGTGAATGTATCTGAGCCTATGGTTGGGTGGAAAGGTGCACACCCACAGTCAGTTTGTATATTTGAACTATAACTGTAAATTAAAGTTGGATATTATATAAATTTTTTAGGTATGTACATGTTTACTTGATGATTATACTGTGTCCCTTATATTTTCCCAATCATGTATTTTAGAAAGTAAGGGAGAATATGGTTTTTTCACGTAAATGTTCGATCCCTGTAGTGGCTCAAGTTTAAGCATATGAACTGTGAGTTCATCGACCTTGCACATAGTTTCCCTTATGCCTGCCAACCCTCCCAACGGTTTTGAATCGCTTGGGAGAAGGAGTATGTTAATCTCAGGAAGTATAGTGAGAGTTAAGTCTCGAAAGAGAAGATCCTTTCATTTGGAAGATGAGAAGATGAGATCCATTCGGGAGGATCCAAGTTCGGTCATGACCGTTGGATTTGGAGAAGGAGCGTAGGTGTTAACTCCTCGAAACCTTTCATCTTCACGAGTTCAATGAAATTTTGTATTCATTGTAAGGGATATGGATCCTTTGAAGTCTCGAAGTCTCAAGTGAATCAAAACATTCCATCATAAGGGATACATGTCACCAGATCCCATAGTTTAGAGAGTGGCACTTTGACAATTTTGATTCGTTGTGTCAATGGGAAGAGGAACTCCCGAAGGACCAAAGAACGAAGTCCCGAAGCCATGACAACCGTAGATCTCTGGGTCTATGTGGATAGATCCTGACCATCATATTTGGACTAAGGTCAACCCAACACTGACCAAATCCATGAGTTACAAGTAGTTTTCATAGAAATACTCTCGAATGTTGAATTCCAGAAGTAACGAGAGCCATAGATCTATGGATCTACGTGGTTGAATCTCGACCATGAGATATGAGAGATGTTAGAAGACTACCAGCTCGGAGTGACGTGGCCTAGTGACATCATCTAGGGTGATGTGGACCCACGATCAATGTGCCACATGTCACCTGGATTCAGGTGTTTCACAAACCCTACAGGTCCATTACACATGACACATGTCACCCACTAAAGGGGCCACATGTCCTCTCTACCTTGCCGCATGTTACCTTTGAAAATTACCCATTTGGTCCACGTGGCAGGAGATCTCGTAATCTAGGGGCTTGACACTCCAGAGGAAATTAGCCAAGATTCTTCAAAGTGTGAAGACTCCTGAAGTCATGAACGATGAAGTAAATATTGACCATTGATAGGTGAGGGATGTGTGGCATCAGATCCTTTAGTCCAAAGACTTGGTACTCCAAGGGATTTGAGGTGTGGTGTTTCGATAAGATCTGAAGTTACGAAATAATGAGATTCATTGATCTGAGGGAGCTTTGGGACCACTCGTGACCGTTGGATTTACCCCATGGTCAATTCATCTTTGACCAACTCCCAGAGTAAGGAAAGGATTACATCACAAAACCTTGAATGTCGAAGTTGTGAAGTGATGAAGGCCATAGATCCTGAGGTCTACATGGGTTCTTCTTGACCGTGAGATCAGAGGGTTTGGAAGGTTGTTAGTCGGAGGTGATGTGGCATGTTAACAACACCTAGGGTGATGTGGACCCATGATTAACATGTCACGTGTCATCCATATATGGTCGATTTATAGACCCCTTATTCTTATTAGATCATGACACGTGTCACCCCGTAATGAGGACAAATGTAACCCCTAGCGCTTGTCGTGTGTCAGCTTTTGGTTCGTACCCACCTGGCCAACGTGGTTGGTGACATGTCACAGACTCCAGGAGTCTGGATAACTTCGAGAGTTTGGAATATTTGGGCATATTATGGTAAAGGAATGTTCAATAGTGATCGTCGATCACCGAACGTTGAACATTCAACGACGATCGTCGATTGCCGAACGACCGAAACGATCAACGTCAATTATCGATTACCGAAAATTGAAAAAGGGACGTTCAACATAAAACACCGAACGTCGATCATCGAATGGCTAAGGTCATGTGGCGAGATTTCAATACTTTAGGGAGTAAGAAAAAGAGGCATTCAACATAGAACGCCGAAGACACCAACAAAAAATTGCACGGGTAACTTCGAAGGCAATAACTTGCAGACCATAGCTCAGATTTTAGTGCGGTGTCGACCGTTAGAAAGCTCGTGGTGAGAAGTATCCAATGAGGAACTCAGAGGGATGATTTAAGATGATTGGAGTAAATAAAAAAAATGGATACCCCATCCCTAGAAAGAGTATTTAGGGGTCAGGTGAGTTATAAATTGGTATCATATCATGGCAACAACACTTGGCCTTCTTGGGCTCATGCATGAGTCACATAAAAATATTATTAGAAAAAATTTAAGGGAGAGGGCATACTACCCTACCCTATATAGAAGAACATGATTCAGACATAAGCTTGGATAGGCCAGAGAACAATGTTGGCATAGGGGCAGACCCAGGGTTCAATGCTACAACAACGCACCAACAAAACCCTAAGTACCAACCCTTTCAGCAACACCTGCGAAGCAGATGAAGTCTCACCTGAGGTAGAGGCAGGGGTGGTTGCAAGACTCAGGTGTCTGCAACCGGTCCATACTAGATATGATCAAATTTACCATGTTTTGTTGAGTCTTCCCTTCTATCATCCCATTTCAAAACCAAATCGTCGGGAAGGGAGTATTTGTTTTTGGCCTTATGGTCAAATAATGATTTCATGTTGTCGTGGTATTTCTGCATCCTTTCATCCACCTCAGTCCTGTGATGTTGGACCTCAGTCAACTGATTTATTCTTCTTGTGACATGGTTTGACTCTTCTTTCTCATCTTTCCAGAACTTCATCATAGGGAGCACTATATTTATAGGTAGTATCACGTCAGTCCCGAATACCATTTGGAAAGGGGAAGTGCCAATAGATTTCTTCGTGCCTATATGATTTGCCCACAAAGCGTACTTGAGATGCACATGCCAAGATTTTTTGTT
>CBVK0100410575.1:0-12436 GCA_900067695.1 Picea abies | reverse complement strand
TCTTCCGATCTCACCACCATTGGATGGCTCCTCCAAGAAAGAAATCTCCGTGTCAGCCAATACTGCCGACTGTCGTATGGCATCAAGCCCTTCAAAGATGAGTTATTGTGTGATGTTGATCCTCTCGAAGTTTATGATGTTCTTTTGGGCCAACCTTATTTATGGAAATGTCATGTTTTATATGAGTCTAGGCCTCGTATTGTTATTATTATTTTGAATAGGAAATTGTACAGGATACCCAAGGCAGTCCCACCTACTACTATTTCCTTGATCTCTGCTAATCAATGCAGGAAGGTCATCTCTCAGACGAGGAAGTTTGTCTTCTTCATGATTCGCTCTCAGAATAAGTGAAAGATCACAGCCACATCTAGGGTCTCTGCGATCGACCTCTCCACACAGCAGAAGAAAGTAGATAAGGTTGTTGAAGAATACTCAGATATCTTCTCCTCACCTACAGGGGTACCTATTCACTTCCATGTCAAGCACCCCATCAATCTGATCCCCGGCGCACTGCTACCCAATGAGTCAGTCTATCGTCGCTCTCTGTTAGAGAATGAGGAGATCAAGCGATAGATCCAAGAACTGCTCCATAAGGGGCACATCTGCCCCAGCTCATCACCTTGTGGGAGCCCAATTGTGTTGGTACAGAAGAAAGATGGAACCTGGCGACTCTATATTGATTACCGGGCTCTGAATAAAATCACAGTCAGAAACCGGTACCTAATTCCCCAAATCGACGACCTCCTTGATCAACTCACGGGGGCCAAATACTTCAATAAGATTGATCTGAAGTCTAGCTAACACCAGGTCCCGATAGAATAGACAAATGTGTTGAAGATGGTCTTAAAGTCAAAGGAAGGCCTTTTTGAATGGTTGGTCATGCCCTTTGATTTGACAAATGCTCTAGCCACTTTCATGAGGATGATGGACGATATCCTGCGACCATTCACCAATATTGAAAAATGCTCCAGCCACTTTCATGAGGATGATGGACGATATCCTGCGACCATTCACCAATACTTTTGTAGTGGTGTATCTGGATGACATTCTAATTTACAGCAAGACTTGGGCCAAACACTTGCATCATATTCAGCAAATTCTGCACACCCTGTGGCAGCACAAGCTATATGCCAACTTGGAAAAATGCTCCTTTGGCATGGACAGGGTCCATTACATAGGCTACACCATTGATTAACATGGTGTACATGTGGATCCAGCCAAGATCCAAGTCAGCCGTGACTGGCCAGCCCCAACAACACTCACTGAGCTTTTGAGCTTCTTGGGCCTTGCCAATTTCTACCGAAGGTTTGTGTTGGGTTTCTCCCATATTGCATGGGCCCTCATCCAAATAAACAGGGGTGGTGGTAAGGCAAAATTTGTGTGGGGCCAATCCCAACAACAAGTGTTCGATGATTTGAAGCAGTGCTTGTGCTCCACCCCAGTACTTTCACTACCATACCTGCAGCATCCTTTTGAGATTGAGACATATGCTTCACACTATGTTGTGGGCACCGTTGTCACTTAGCACGGCCACCCTGTGGCCTATCATAGTGAGACACTGTCAAATATTGTCCGTAAGTACCCTACTTATGACAAAAAATTGTACTCCATTGTGCAAGCATGCCGCCAGTGGAGACATTAAATTATTGGGAAGGAGACAGTCATCCACACTGATCATAAGCCACTGCAGTTCATACAGACACAGGGAAAATTGTAGAATGACTGCCATCAAAATTGGTCCACATACTTGCAGCAATTCCACCTCAACATCAAGTATAAAATAGGAAGCACCAATCGCATCGTTGATTACCTCAGTAGACTGCTAGTCGCGGCACTCACCACGGTGCTAGACTCTTGCGTCCATGAGACATATGGATAGCCCCAACTCTATGAGACAGACCCTGACTTCGCCACAACCTACCAAATGTTGGGTGCAAACGTAGTTGTCGATAATTTCCATCTTCAGGATGGGTTGTTGTTTCATCTATGCCATATTTGTGTTCCATCAAGTGAGTGATCAAAGCTAATCTTGGAAGCCCACTACAATCGGGTGGCACGACACTTCGGTGTTGAAAATACAGTGGCAATGCTAGAGAAACATTTCTACGGGCCGAAACTTTGATAGGAGGTCAGCAAGTATATCAGGTCATGCACTACCTGCGCTATCGCCAAACCGAACACTAAGAAACAGGGCCTGTACACCCCTCTTCCTACTCTTGACAGGCCATGGGAATCCATCTCAATGGACTACATGTCGGGTCTCCCATCCACCAAGAGGGGAAATGACTTTGTTTTTGTGGTTGTTGATCACTTTTCTCAGATGGCAATTCTGGTTGCCTGCAAGAAAAGCATCACAACAGAAGCCACTGCCAAGCTCTTCTTTGAAAGAGTTTGGGTACATTTTGGAATCCCACAAACCATTGTCTCAGATCAGGATAGTTGATTTCTCAACACATTCTGGTCGAGCCTCTGGTCACTACTAGACACCAAGCTCACCAAATCCACGACCTTCCACCCCAGACAGATGGCCAAACCGAGGTTGTAAATCGAATGATTGTGCATATCCTTTTGCATGTATAATTCAAAGCACCCTTGCACATGGGATGAGAACCTTCCCTATGTCCATCATAGCTACAACCAAGCCCTGCATAGCTCAACCGGCCATAGCCAATTTCAAGTGGGGTTGGGATTCCAACCAATGGGACCCATAGATGTTTGACTTCCCCTTGCAGTCACCTCGAACGACTCATCTCCTGCTCCAACTGAAGCTGACAAAGCCACCTGGTTCATTGAGCGGATCTAGCATATCTGCCAACAGGTTCAGGATATCCTATAGAATTCCAATGACAAGTACAAACAGCGCCATGATCAACATCGAGTGTCGCATAAGTTTTAGGTGGGAGAAAAAGTTTGGTTGCACTTGCAGAAAGAACTCCTTATAGGACCCCATCGAAAGCTTCGCCCACTCTGTTATGGGTCGTACACTATCACCAAGGCTGTGGCGGATAATTCTTTTGAGCTCAACATTCCTCCTTTCCTTGGTCTGCACCCAGTGTTCAACGTGGATCTCCTTCGCCCTTATTTCCCACCATTATTGGACACCTCAGAAGTAGAAAAAAAACTGACACCAACAGAGCTCAACCCCGACTGCCTACAACAGGCATCCAATGATAATATTGTGGACAAACAGATCAAGGGCACTCGACAACAAAGGATCCAGCTTTATCGAGTCGTCAAAGCAAGGCAGCTCCTGCACCAAGGCAAGTGGCTCACCCGGGGCCAAATTCAACAAAAATTTCCTCATCTAATGGGGGACCTCAATGCAATGGAGACCATTGATTCATAAGGAGGTAGGATTGATCCATATGGATATTGGTGGCCACCCACCTTTTCCAACTAGCTCAAAACAGTTTTCTGACAATTTTGGCAATTTACTATTTTTATCAGTTTTAACTTTCGGGGCCATTTTAAGGGCCTAAATGAAGGTTTTTCGGGATCGATCTCCTCAACGATAGCCAAAGGAATGATTGAGCCCCCAAAATGAATCTCCTCGGCGATACCTTTCCAACAAGTTATCACATGCCTAAAATGGAGATAGTATACAAAAGTTACTACCCCGAGAAGTTGATGTACTAACTTACCCAAACGGGACCCACATGACTTTTGGCGCTTCATCTCCTAGGGTTAGGTTTTTGGAACATTTGAAGAAAAAGGATTATAATTACGCTATTACTAATTCACCCCCCCTTTCAATAATCCAACAATAAGGGCCCTCATGGGCTTAATAGCGTAGTCAGTTAGATCCCCCTAGAGAGGTAATCCTGCATAAAGGTTGTCTGTTCTCCAACCCTTATCTAGGGTACCTGCAGAATAACCCCTGCAAGTAAGCTATGTGGATACCTATGTCAAGCAACTAGAGCCACCACAATATAACCAATGTGCAGGTGAACAGTCGTAAGTCTATTCCACCATATGGGCAGGGTAACAAAGCCTGAAATATTGAAAGAACCACCTCTCACGAAGGTAATGGTACTAGAAATACTCCCATATATGAATGGAACCATAGAAATATCTATGATGCTAAGAAGGTATTAGAGGGATATCTCTGCAACCAACTTCGTGCAACCTCATGCTTAACTCCGGTGTGAGCAGAGCCTCCTGACGTCACTAATTACACAATGGGTTTCACCACTCCATGGTCAAACACATATGTTTAGTTTAATAGACTTGGAGAGGTTTACTCACAAAATCCCATTACAAGGCCCTATATCCTATGCTTGTTTGCGTACCCTGAGAAATAAAATTGTTTCTAATCAATTTTAGTTAATCAGTGTTACTTTTAATGTCTTTTGTTTACTCAAGAGGTGTGGTCATGAAACTGATGATATTATGACTCAGCATATCAAAGAAACGAATATAAAAATACCGCTAAGTCCTAATATTAAATTCTCAAGAGATGGTAAGCTTTTAAATCCAACTTTCAATGCAATTTCTACAATTTCAATAAAATAAAATCTTTCCACATATGTCAAGATCAACACTAAATAATCAAAAGAGAAAATGTCATAATTCAAAATGAGCAATGTTTTTTGTATTTTCAACATAAAGAAAAGAAAATGCAAGGACTGAATAGCAGCTTCACATACATACCCTACTGCAAGAAAAAAGAGACAAGCCAAGCAGGATACCAAGAAGAAATCACTCGGACCAATGTGCAAGGACAACCAATGAAAAATATGATAAGAAAGAATACCGCCCAAAAATTCAACAATAAGAAGGTTTCCTATCACTCTGTAATCACTTAACAGTTAGGACAGAGACCCAAGAAGACTTAGCAACCAACCAAACTCACCCAACAAACACCAAACTTAGCTAGTAAGCCTAAAGAGTTGATGTACATGATTGTTTGAGAAAAATTTGTCTGTGTACATGCTCTAAGAAGGAAAATCTGTGTATGTATGTGTATGTTAAGAGAAAAAATGTGTATATATAGTAAAACATTTCCAAGGAAAGGATCAATCCAAGAAACTCATATTCAAAGTAAAAATAAGTTGTCAAGGAATTAGGCAACAAGGAAACTCAAGCTAACAGAGAGCAAGTCAAGGAGAAAAACACTTCAAACCCCAAACAGAGGATCAATCCCCAGTATGGTCACCAATTTTGTTACGAGGAAAATCTCTCTATGGCATGGGGTAAACCACAAAATATGGAATGACACACATAAATCAACTCTAATATCAAGTATGCTATATAAATTAAATGCTAACAAGACAAGGCCAATAGCCTACCTCATTCGGACATTCGATGAAGACCATCGTTGAGCACGCAACTCAAATATTTATACCTACAACTTGTCCTCAACAAACAATATACACAAGAATATGGTGATAATATATAATTTTAGCATATATATTACCATAATCCATTAAAATACATGAAAAATATGCCCATGGAATAACAATTCAAATATTTGCAAGATATCAATTGGACGAGAAAAGAGTATTTTTATTAAAATAATCAACAGAAGTATATAGGTGACAAAATTTTGTAACGACACATATCGTAACCAAGAAACTAAGTCCCTCCATCTATTCCTCCACCACTTCAATCCTCCACCAAAGGAAATCTTAAATAAAGGAGAGAATGAGGTTCTCTATCACAAAGAAGGAAGAGCTTGGAGGTTGAACAATGAGTTCATACTTTCAAGGATAAAGGGATGCAGACTCAATGTGAAGTGAAATTTCTCCAGAGTATCTTTGCTCTCAAAATTTGAATTCTCTCCTCCTCCAAGGCTTGGATATGGCTCAATTTATAGCCTTCAAATGAAATTGAAGGGCCCAGTCAAAGCGTTTCTAGTATATGGAAGGTCAAAGATCATGGATCTTGTGACGTGACATGGAAACCTGACATAATTTTTATTTTTGAGCATCAAACCCAATGTACTTGGGTTGTAGTGAAGCAACCTGCGTATATGCTTGTTGTCTAACTGGTAGGATGTGTATATGTGGAAAAATGTTCTTTTTTGTCTCTGGAAGGTAAAAAAGGGGACTTCAAGTCTGCATAGGGAAATGGAAAGGCCATCCAAGAAAGTTGCATAGGGTGAGGAAAACTTTTCTATAACATGAAGTGTGAAAAATGATAAGTGTGATCAAGAATTGTATAATGACTCATCAATGATACCACCCAGTAGCAAACCTTTCCCCAATGGTGACCACTTACTAGAGCACAATGTCATCCACCAAGGTGAAACAAGGAAAAGAGCATAATTTCCAAGAAGATGTTCTATAATCAAAAGTAGCTTTAAATGTGACATACTCAAATGCCTCAAGTGTTAAAGTGACACTTACCACAATGCCTCACGTGTACCTCATGGAGCAAGACCCATTGTCTTCCAGAAAGAGGTTGATGTGGTGAATTCCATTATGATGAACCAGAGAAGTGTGGTGGTGAAGTGGGTCTCCATCTATGTAAGTGGACATCATGAGTTGATCTATCCCTCAGCACTCCATGTCTACAACATGAGGGCCTCAAGACATTATCTCCTTAGTTATTCCTAGAAATGGGGGATAAAACACTACATAATAATATGAAATGTTAATAATTGGGATAAAATAAAAAAGTATATTAGATATTGATTCACCCCCCCTCTCAGTATCTTTGTGTGTTCCAAAAACTAGTATCAGAGCAAGCTCCTTCAGGAACAGTCTAACCATTGGAAGGTGATTCCAAGTAGCACACATGGATTGGATGCCAAAACATTCGTTTGATGGAGAAAACTATATATACTGGATTATAATAATGGATACATATCTATGAGCACTAGGGTATGATGTCTGGAAATCAGTTGTCTCTGGTTACACTCCCTAAAAAACTCCACCAACAGATGCAACTGGAAAGGAGGAAAGTGAAAACAATACAATGGCCATGAATGTTATATTAAGTGGCTTAGTGGATTCTGAAAAATCCAAAGTGGGGAAATTATCATCATCCAAAGAGCTTTGAGCCAAGATACAAGACCTTTATGTAGAGCATGTATCTTTGTAAAGGTTATAACTAGATAGGGATAGCTTAGACAGTGATTCATATGTCGAGGAAGCCAACATGGCTAGGAATCCCAAAGAAGGATCAAGGAAATACAAAGGTATGCCTCTGTCTAAATTTTTTATTTGTTGAAAAATAGGACACATTGTTGTTGGTTTTCATCATGCAAAAATTATAAACATATAAAAGAAGAATAGATACTCCAATGAGTGTTAATTTTTAGAGTTCCTATTAAGTTTCTTTTCAATTTACTAGATAACCATAGCATAGGTAGGATAACTGAGAGAAACACAATCACGAGATACACAACATTTATCCTGGGAAACTCTCATGGGGGACAAAACCCAACAAAAACTTACTTAATATAGATAGCCAAGACAATGCCAAGACAATAAACCAAAACACTAGAGAATATCCAAGACTGAGCAATGTGCCTCTCTCTCCTCCTTCTCCCAACTTTAGAAATCTCCAAAATTGTGCATTGAGTGAGTGACTTGAGTGAGTGAAAAAATGAGGAGCACTCCTCACTTATTTATACTAGCCGGCAGGCGCTAGGGAGGTATCTCTTCATCAAACAAGGCCAACCTCTTCACTTATTGATTATAACCACTTTAATTAGGCATGGGGATCGAATTCTTAATTAGCATGATATAATTAGGGTTTGGCCAATCTACAAAAGGGTATTTGGTCATACATAAGACCCGACATGATCAATACACAAAAGGGGATTGATATATAAGTAAATGACTCAATAATAAATAGAATACTCTTTGCAGTTACAATATTTCAACACTCCTTCTTAAAAAGAAGAGTATTCTATAGACATAGCTCAATACAACATCATCAGGAGAGAGAGGGGGTAGAAACATCATCAGCATATGGAACATTGACTGGAACATCTATAAATCATCAAAAGTTTTTATCATCATCATCGTTCATAGCATGGAGATGGAGTAGTATCATCATCCTCATCATCATGAGGCTAGAGTAACATCATCATCATCTTTAGCGTGAGGATAAAGTAACATCATATTATTTAGCATGAGGATAAAGTAATATCATCAACATCTTTAGCATGAGACTAAAGTAATATCATCAACATATTTAGCATGAGGCTAAAGTAATATCATCAACATATTTAGCATGAGGCTAAAGTAACATCATCTTCAGCAAGAAGCTAAAGTAGCATCATCATCGTCATCTTTAGCAATAAGTTGAAGTAGCATCATCATCTTCAGTGAGAAGATGGAGTAGCATCATCATCATCAACAGTAGCAGCAGGAAGGAGCTAAAGTATCAACATCAATAGCATGAAAATATCACCAACACGAGGTTGGTACATCATCATCAACAGCACAAGGTTGATATAGAATCAACAACAACAACAACATCATCATCATGAGGTTGATACAACATCATCATCACAGCACGAGGATGGGGCAACATCAGCATAAGCATGAGGCTGGAACAACATCATCAACATCATATGCAACAGAATGAGGTAGGTGCAACAACATTTTGTGGTACTCTAACAGGTCAAAGGATCTTCCCATGAATCAAAATATTCCCTAGGATATAAAATCCTAATGGAACTACCACGTGGTACTTTGACATACCCAAAGGATCTACCCAGGAATTGAAATATTCCCTAGGATATAAAATCCTAACAGAGCTACCACTACTGACCAAATCCAGCATATACATGCACAAGTACTCTGATAGCCTGTCCTTACGAACCTTCGGGATCTATCTAGGGATGATGAGTCCCCTAGGATATAAAATCCTAACTGAGCTACCCGCTATTGGTCAGGATACCATAGTATCATCAACACTACTCCCCCTTTCGAGGGAGGTCCTTTCGAACTATAACAAACTTGTCTCAAAAGTATTTAAACTTTACACGAGACAGAGGCTTGGTCTGCAACCTGCTCATCTGTGTCAACATATTAGATATTTAAATATCCCCTCTGCATCATATCATGAATGAAGTGATACCAGATCTCTATATGCTTCGACTCATCATGGAACACATCATATTTATACAACTTTGGTTATCACATAGGATCACGGTGGCTTCCATATCCATATCAAATAGATCGGTCAACAACATCTAAAGCCACATGGCTTCACAACTGGTGGAACATGTTGCAATGCATTCCGCTTCTATCGTGCTAAGAGAAACATTGTATTGTTTCCTTCTCTGCCATGAATTTATGGCCAAAATGAGACTAAAACAACATCTTGAAGTTCTCTTTCTATCAAAAACACTTTCAACCCAATTTGAATCGGTATAACCAATCAGTCTGAAGTCATGATCTTCAATATAACAGAGACCAAAGTCCAGCATACCCTTAAGGTATCTCATCACATGTTTTTCAACAATAAGGTGAACACGTCCTGGCTTTACCAGGTACTGACTCAAGGTGTTCACGGAAAAACATATATTTGGCCCGGTATTTGTCATATACATCAACGAAACAATAATTTGTCTGTACAGAGTATCTTCAACCAATTTTGACGAAGTATCAACCAGGAGCTTCAACTTTGTTTCCATGGATGTGTTCATGGCTTTACATTTCAACATATCAAACTTCTTCATTATTTCAAGTGCATGCTTCCCTTGGTTAAGGAATATCTTCTCTAAGTTCTGCCAAACCTCATGACCTAAGAAATAATGCATTAGGTCTTTCATATCAAACTCTGTAGCGAGCTTCTTCTTGCAATATCTGATGAGATTTTCTTCATCTGTCAAGAATAAATCATCTACATATAGTGGAAACATCATTGGCTTATCATTCAGAACCTTGAAGTAAAGGTTAGAATCAACTTTACTCTTGGTATATCTCAAGCTCATCAGGAAACTATCAATTCTTCCATACCAAGCTCTAGGAGCTTGCTTCAACACGTATAGATCTTCCTTCAACCTGCAGACATGAGTCTTTCTATATTTAATCTTCAAATCCAATTTTCCACATCACATTGTACCATCCTAGTATACTTACTTCAACTCCAACTTAATATGCACAATCATGAGCTAGCTCTATGTGCTTTCTTCAAAACACTATATGTCTCACTACCTAAGAGTATGTTCTATACTCTCTCTATAACTGTTCCTCTGGAACTGGGACTCTACACCTGCAGTTTCTCTTAAGCTGGGAATGGTTTCTCCATTCAAACTATGACTACTGAAATATAAGAGTAATTCCTTTACTCCATCATGAAAACAACTTCATCTTGAACTAAGAGTGGCTCAATAGCTGGCACCGAAAGTATCTCTTTTTCTTTCATGGAGGTAAATCTATCTACTAGTGTAGTCCTATCTCCATGGCTCAACTAATGTACTGCACCAACTCACACTTTAAGATAACTCACTATAAAATATAGGGATTTCTCCCTCTGAATCTCATAATCATGGTTTTTCTAGTTATCTTCATGAGTACTGGAACTATTTCTTTAATAAGTGTCTCACCATATTCTTCTCCCTCTTGCTAGGAGAATTCTCTGGATACACATCAGGATTTGTACATCTGCAACATGCTTGATCTGTTAGATCAATATTGGAAGTCAATAATGACTTCTCTTCTAGTCTCATGGAGAAATCCATATCCTATTTTTTCTGACTGGCTTCCTTCTCTGTCACTGAAACAAGGGAATCTACCCAGGAGATTTCATATCTCCTAGAATTTTCTTAAGCTACGATCTATTCTTCTAATGGAATCTGTCTCCCGGTCCCAGAATTTGTCTCTTCATATGATCCTTTTCTGAGATCATCCTTACTCTTGATTTCTTCTAATTTTACAAGGACTTCATCATCTCTTGCAGGTTATACTTGGTTTTGAATACCAAGTCTAAATATGAAAGGTTGAGTCAGAATTCAAACGAGTTCTACTTCCCATGAAGGTGGCTTCATTATCCTTTGACCAAGTCTTCTATGAATCTTTTTATAATGTTTGGTCATCTTTGGAGCCTTCTTCTCTTTAAAATCAATCTCCATATGACATACTCTGGATCTCAAAAATATCTTCTTCTTCTTCTTCTTTGGTACATGGATGTATACTATCATGTACATGACTTGGGTAGTCTGATTCATGTCTCATTTTAATATGTTTCCTCCTACAACCTTCATTGTAGTTTCCTTAGGGCACATGTGACCTGCTCGAAACAAGAAAAACAAGGGGGAAACAACAGACAATAATAATACTCTTTATAATAATAATGAAGCAAAAGTGAGAACAATCACCACAGTAGCTCCTTTAGAGCTATTACTTGTGACCTTCCTGCAACAAGGGTTAAAAGTAAGAAATACAATAATGAGAGAAAAACTCTTCTAGTGTTTTGAATACTCATTTATTCATTGTTGATTATTTGGGTTGGTTGTCATTGATATCAACCCTTGAAGAAAGTCTGGTAGCGAACTCTGGTAGCACAAAGGTTTGGGTAGTGTCCCCAAGTTTGTTTGATGTATAATGGTATGAGTTTTAATATATTTGAAGGTAATACTATTCATTATGGATATTACATGTCATGAAATTTCTGGTGGTATGTGGAACATCACATAACTGCTCACGGTTATAGAGTTATGGCCATGTGAAGTTGGAGAACCCTCATGAGTCATCTATAAGCCCCAAAAGGGCAAAGTAGTCAAAGTGGTTGCAAAGAAGAAATTGTTTAAATAATAAAGTGAAGTCATGAGTGTACTATAAGTCAAAGTGGATACAAAATAAATTATTTAAATAATAAATTTAATGGATAAATTACTAAGTGGACAAGTGGTTAGAAGTGGGTTAGCCCTAAAATAAGAAAAGTGGGTTAAGATGGTTAGAAGGTAATTTAAATAATAAAGTGAAGTGATGAGTGTATTATAAGTCAAAGTGGATACAAAAGAAATTATTTAAATAATAAAGTTAATGGAGAAATTACTAAGTGGACAAGTAGTTAGAAGTGGGTTAGCCCTAAAATAAGGAAAATGGGTTAAGATGGTTAGAAGGTAACCCCTTGAGGAAGCTACATGAAAGTATAAATAAGAGGCAAGGGTCTCTCATTTTAATCGCACTTGAGCATATTGAATATCTACAAGTTACTGAGGTAACCAAAGGATATCTAAACCGAATTTCAGAGGGAAGGTGAAGTAAAGAAGGCCGAAATTCAAGGGAGGATAAATTATTTTGATGATGTTTTCTAAGGTATGTTATTTACAGGTCATCTCACCATTTTCGCAATAACTTTTTTTCTAGAATTATTCAGACTGTGAAATTGGGATTCAATTGAGGAAACATATCCAAGTATCTGTGATACAAATTTCAGCTTGTGGGTCATTTTATTTTTGGAGTTGCACACTGTTATCACTGAAATTTCGTCCGCACAAGGCGACAAGAACTCCGCATCGTCAACACAG
>CBVK0100410574.1:0-12436 GCA_900067695.1 Picea abies | reverse complement strand
GAGGGTTTCCCAGGATAAATGTTGTGTCTCTTGTGAATGTGTATTTCACAGTGATCTTGTTCTTATTATGCTCTTATCTATTGAAATGCAAAGAACTATAATAATGGCATAAACATTAACAGACACTTCGGGCTTCGGAAGTTTTGGTTTGTGAAGCATGAAAAACTCCCGGAGTGACGTGGCGGCCTGACGCTATATAATGTCACAACTACTGATGGATGAGCGCCATGTGTTGAATTGAAAAACACCCATGGAGTGGTAGGGCTTGAAGCGACGTGTCATCCTAACGTCACTTCGGGACTTCGTCTCTTCGGGACTTTGGGATGTTTGGATGGAAATCTCCCGAAGTGACTTTCTCCCGGTTGACGTAGCAGCCTCTCATTACTTTGGGACTTCGAGACTTCGGGATGTTTGGATGTAAATCTCTCGAAGTGACCTTTTCCTGGTTGACGTGGCAGACTCTCATTTCTTCGGGACTTCGTGCTTCAAGAGCTTTTAAACGTGGGCATTAATATCTTCCAAAGTGACTTTCTCCCGATTGACGTGGCAGTCTCTCGTTACTTCGAGACTTCTGCACTTCGGGATGTTTGGATGGAAATCTCCTGAAGTGACTTTCTCCCAGTTGACGTGGTGGCCTCTCGTTATTTCGGGACTTCGACACTTCGAGGATTCTGTCTGGTCATTACTCCTTGCGCGACTTTGAAACTCCGAATGCACAAGAGCCGTTAATCTGAACTGCACATGGGATCTCCACTATTGAAAATTGAACCCGCCCATTTGCTTGTATTTCAAGCCCGAAATGGACTGCTCTGAATGCTGCATTTTGCTCACAGTTCTTCCCTATGCATACAACATACTTGACCGGCCTGAGTTTATCAACCAGAAGAGGAAAACCTTATAGGAAGGAATGCAAAAAAGAGAGAGAGACTCGATAGAGGTGTAGACCTAGGTTTTAGCAATAACTACATATGACCCATGACAACTTTATGTGCTAACGGATCCCCATTGTGGATCATCTCTCTCACATGCTAAATGCATGGTCTGAAATTATGAGCTTTGTAATTAGGGCGCACTTTCCTAGGCACCAGCTTTCTCAGTCATTACAACACCCTCTTGTGTGCTAGGGTTTGGTGGTGGATGGTGGATCTTCTTTTGGCAATATAGTAATGAGATTGCTGGGTTTTTTCCCTTGGTTGAGAATGATTTTCCCAGGATACTTGTGTTCTTGTGCATAGTTATTCTTCTTGTGATCTTGGTTTACTGTAGCTATTGTATTGTTGCTGCAGTCATTGTTTATGGCTGTAGCTTATGCTAAACAAAAATAAAACTACATCTGCATGAGCTAAGCATCAAAACTCACCAGATTTGAAGGAAAAACTAGGTTTGCAGATGTGCGAAGTTTTTTTAGAAGCTGCTAGGTAAGATAATTAAAAAAAAAAGAAGGGAAGAAGCGTACGGATTCGTATGCCGTACGACCATTTGCAAAAAGGAGAATCAGGCTGGTCTAATAAAGACCGGTCGCGTGAAAATTCTGGTGGATCGAGCTGATCAGCCAACAGTTCGGGCTGTGTTGTTTGACGACTGAGTGGAGTCGGCACACAGGCACATGGGAGTCGACTGTTGATGTAAAGTGGGCACAGATTCGTCAGGTGTGAGGATTAAATGCCGCCTTAGTTGTAGAAATGACTACGCGTGCAAAAGTGGCAGAACATGGGCGAGCGGTGAAGAGAGCAACGACGAGCTGATTCGTGAGGCTGCTAGGCAGAGAACTCGGCGGTTGAGAAAGGCGAAGACGGGAGCTGGGCCACCGGTAGATACAACTGCTGTGTTGAGGATGTGGATCCACTACTGGTAAGTGGCCGACAACGCACAATTGAGAAGCCTTCACAACATGGCCAATTGCTGAGGATTGGGCGTTGGTTGAGCGTGAGGTGTGTGTAGCCGCCGTGAGTAATCGTCGGCAGACAGGTGGCAGAACTAAGTGGAGGCGACAGAGGAGGGAGGAGGCTTCAGGTAGACATGCAGTCACTCATGCTGCAGCCTCTAGGGGGAGCAGACACGCATGCAGAAACCGCTGGCCAGATTAGCGAGGCAAGTTGCCAACCAGCTAAGTAGCCGCCAGTCAGCACTCAGCCGCCCAGCAGGAGTCAGATTGCCAGGCCAGCAGGGCCAGGAAGCCATGGGCGGACCTTGCAGGAATCGGGCAAGACCAGGTAGCCCTGGGCAACAGGCAGACTGCCCATAATTGTTTTTTGGGCAGCACTGAGATAGCAAGGTAGCAACTATAAAAGCTTCGGGCAGCCTAGAAAAGGACCCGAGTAGCAGTAGGAGGCTGCGGGTAGCCCCGGGCAGGGGTTCGGGCAGTGTGCAGTAGACCCAGATAGCGGGCTACAGGATCGCGTAGTAGGTCTGGGAGGCCAAATTTGAAAAGGTTGCCGAGATGGCAATGTTGGATTGTCTCGCCATATAACGGGAATGAGGTCAATGTTCCTTAGTGTTTCGAGAAGGACTCAGACTATCATGCGGATTGTGGGATGCATACCATGCATGCAGTGAAGAGGGTTGGATGTGTCAAATTCCAACTAGAGTCAAGAGTTTCTCTGGAGGTGGAAGGAGTGATGTATGTCCCAAGGCTGAAGTTGCCCTCAGTATTATCCATGGAGGACATGGGGTATGCAGTGATGTTCGAGGATGGACAAATACTCATACGTTTAGAGGGAGCGGATACCCAAGATGTAGCAGTGAGGCTTGGTATCAGGGAAGGTATGTTGTACAAGGTGCTGGGACAACTTGCAGTGGGGTCCAAGGGGATCTTGGATCGCATACCAGATCAGAGTGCAACGGAGGTAGCAGGAGGGTCTTCCAGTTCAGAGGGAGCAACTACAGCAGCAACAGATTTGATGGGGTCAGAGATTGATCCAGGAAGAGGATCTTCGAGAAGTACCTTCCTCGCTAAGAGGG
The DNA here is from genome assembly GCA_900067695.1 of Picea abies. NCBI lineage: Eukaryota > Viridiplantae > Streptophyta > Pinopsida > Pinales > Pinaceae > Picea > Picea abies. Next base: position 9,475 of record CBVK0100410574.1, on the reverse strand, counting down.
AGTGTTAGCTTTTGGGGTAGCTCGGACAGGTACTTCTGCATTGGCGGTGCCTAACATGCAGAGTTATCCGAGTGACACTCTCTAAAGTGGATTTTATGTAACGACTAAAGTGACTTTTGTAAGGTTGAGTGACTTAAGTGATTTAAGTCATCTCAATGAAAGATAAAATCGTGACTGTTAGATCGTGAGATCCAAGATCTAATCTTGGCCATTGATATCTAGGGTTAGGGTTTTAGTCATTAGGGAATTATAAAAGTAGATGTAAGGAGAGTGCGAGGCACACAATGAGTGCATAGGAGCAAAAGGGAGTCTGCTAATGTACTTGTGTCTGAGTGGGCAAGGTTGAGGAAGTGTACAAGGGGTAACGAGGGAGATAACAACCATAAAAGCTAGGCTATCAACTGCAACATTGTAATTCCTCTGATGGGCCATTATCCCAGGATGGGAGCCCAGGATTTTATTAATAAAATCAAACTTAGAACTAGTTTTCCTGCAAGGGTTTTTCTAGGCTATAGGAAGGGCACACTTAGGGTTTTAGGCACTTTTTCACTTTCCCCTAAGTTCATGAAGAAGAGGGGAGCCCCTCTCATTAGTGAGACTCAACTTAAGTTGTTAACTTGACTTGGGGGGGTTCTTCTAAGTGGATTTTTACTTTTCCAACTTAGGAAATACATTAGAAAACATTTCCCCACTTCTTTTCTTGACTTTAGACACTTCTACAATTTCTGGCTTTTTTACCTTAGCCAATTATTTGCTGACTTTTGACCGACTTAGACTCCTCATGGACAATGACCTAGCAAAACTTGGTCCAAGGGTGTAGGGGTCATAAGCCATTTGATTTGAGCACTCACACCCCTATACAAAATCCACAAGGACCAAATTTTTACATTTTTCATCAAAAATAATTAAAATTTCCAATTTACGGAAAATTTTAATTATTAAAAAAATCCTATCAAAACCTAACGGAATTCCGCAAGACTCTAGGAGATGTCTAGCATGGTCATTTACAACACTTCTAGACCTTATTCACCCACTAGGCTCGATCATTAGAACACCTTTCACCACTTTGGAGGATTATTGAGTGAAAAACTCGAGAGTAATTAAAATCGCTGAAAAACAAGATTAATTACCTGAGGAAAAAAAACACTCGATGAAAGGACTTCCCTAATGATAAAGTCCCAGGAAACTCAATAAAACTAGACCCATGCTAACATATTACAAAATTATCCCACGCAGGGGAGCGAACATTCCATGTATACAGAAAGAAGTGCTGGGGGTCAAAATTGCCCTGCTGAGCCATAAGCCTTCAACTTTGTCGTGGCGCGAGGTCTTATATCTTCATGGTACATGACGTTGACACCTAGTTGAAATAGGTGGTCAACAGTCACTTTTAACTCAATTTCACTTTCAAATTATAACACTCTCGACTGAAGTGACCTCTAGTAACCTTGTTTACCCCTATATGGCCCTGGCTATAGTCTAGCGGGGCTATTTAGACTATTAAGCCTCCTCTCTGGAGTTCCTATTCGAAAAGGGACATTACAGGGCAACTATCTGTGGAGAGTCTGGAATGACATCATCAGGTCTGTTGTTTGGAATGTGGATCATGGAGAACAAAATTCTCCTCTAGTTACCCCTAGAAGTGAGGGGATAATAGGACCTGTTACAACATACATTATATGAGGTTCCATGTTGTGATTTTCATCACATTGATGGAGATTTGTTGTTGATACTCTTGAGCATTGGATTGACTTGGGGGATACATCTTCATGGAGCCCCTTCTCTTCATTGCATTTGATCATTGGATGGAGATCTTTGGTTGGGGGAGTCTCACTTCTCCTTGGTTGGATGGTGATTGTGTTTGATGGATGTGGAGCATACTATCTCATTATGGTGGTTTGGTATATATGCTTATCTTGGATATGGATGATGGTTCTAGCCCCCGAAGGGGTTAGATGATGATGGTCAATAGATATATGTTTCATGATTGTTGAAGTTTCGTAGTGACCTTTGCATGTTGATGTCACTAGGAGGGGTGTTTTACATGGTCCTTATATGTTGGATGTGTGATGGGGACATGCTTGATGGTTGGATGGGTTAGCCTTTTTATTATGTCCCTTTCTCTCCTAATGTTGCTATGGTGGGATGATTCATGTTGCCTTTGTGGGATTTTCCTAGGTGATTTAACTTTATAATGTCACATTTGCTAGACATCACCCATGGGGAAGGTGTGTCATGATGTTAGTACCCTCATTGATATGTTATTTTCTAAGTTTGAGTTAAAGAGGAGGGTATTACTTTATGATTTGATGGTGATTTTGATATAATAATCCCTTGGTGGTGGTGCACTTTAGGTTAGACTTCATGTTTTGTTGTTATCATGGAGGGGTTTTTGCTAAGGAGAACATCTTTTATTTACATGGTACAACACTTTATTAAAGTGCACCCCTCATTGGCACACATGTTCATCGTGATTTAATTTGTTGGTGACTAATTGGGAGGACTATGGTTATACTTGAGCATTAACCTTTGTGCACACATGTTGAGGTCGATTTGACTATTCAATAGTTAAATTAATCTAATTTATCCAAATTAAGGTTGATAGCTTAGGCACCCTACTTCATTGGCTTCCTTTTAACACTTGAAAGGGGAAGGTGGCACATTACATGCATTTACTTGGTCATCTTACTATATTTGGGTATATCGTTGGAGGGTGAACTTGTGGAGACACCTCTTGCTATTCTTGGAGGTGTATATTTATTTATTTGGAGTTTTTGCATGGTCAAAACCCTAATTCGCCCTTATCTCCTTGGATTTGTTTTGTTGGAGGTTGCTCACTTACTATTTTGGGGTTTGACTACTTCATCTTGCACATTCATCAATGGAGTTGGCTACCTTGGAATTCACACATGTGGAGTGCTTGCATGCATGCACATTCTTGGAGGGCACATTGCATGTGGACACTCGACATTTGATTTGGTTTAATTTGATTTTGGTTTGATTTGTTTTTGGTGGTACGTCCCCTTCATGAGCATTATTTGGTGCATACTCTTACTATTTTTGGATGAGGGCGAATTTCCTTTGAGAGGCTATTTTCCACATGTTGTAACATGATGAAACGTGGATTTTGGAGAGATCTAACTACTCCATTATTATAATATTATTTTGACTTGTCATGGAGTTAGTTAGAAAGATAATATATTTTATTGTATGAGAGATTTAACTCACTCTATATAAAGAGGAGTTTCTCTCCATTTTCATTTGTAATTGGGTGATTGACAATTGGAGGATTGTAAAAGAGAATAGTGATTGAATATTGGAGCTTGGAGATGATGGTGTTGGACTCCCATGTATATCAAATTCAAAGATTAATGAAGGATGATGTATTGCTGCTTTATAGTATTTCTATTCTTTATGCTATTCATTTGTTGTTAATCTGATACAGGAACTTCTTGTTTTCACTCTAACATAAAGGCCTAGTAATGAGAACATTACTCTTTAAGAAATAAGCAATGTGAGGAATTTTCCCTCTTGTCTTAGTTGCTGTTTTGTTTCTGCTCTTATTACCTTTCTTCTATCATATCTAGTTGCTGATTGGGGAATAATTCAACTAATAATTAACACCTTTATGTTGAGTTGATGTGTCGTAAATTAATCCCTCCAAGACTAGTTTCCATATCATAATTTCCAGCAAGCATCTTAAGCTTCAATTTATCAAATGAGTTCACTTTACCTTAGGTACACAATTAGTTGATGAAAGTATAAAACTAGATTTTTTATTTAAGTTGGTGGAAGGTGTCAAATTAGTCCTTTTACCTCTAGCCTACCTTAAAGTACTTGATGGTGACAAACAAGTCCATTCATTTTGCAATGTCCCATGACTGGTCCCACATCATCCCATTTCCTTGTTCCCTCTTCTTCCTTTCCTTTCATTCCCATTTCAATTTATTTTCCATTTCACTACAACCATTTGTTTTGGTTAGGCTAACTCTTCACAAAATCACCTTGAGCCTCCACTCCATCGCCTTAGCAATCCTATCTTTAAGGAAGCCCCCCTTGAGTTGGAAAAGAACCAACCAAAAGTGTGAGGAAGAGCTACTGAGGTGACAATGGGAAACCTTCTACAGTTACACAAACTAGCCCCTTGATGCTTGGGACTTTACATCATTTGGGGGTGCTAGATTTTGTTGTAACAGGACTGATGTGTAGTTGAAATTGCAACCCAATTGTTGGAGCTTAAGGAAATGGAGAAGGAAATCACTGCCTTATGTGGATTTCTCTATGGAAGTACTTGAGCTAGAGTCTTATCTTGGTTCTCTGAAATCCTTGGTTAGTAGAATCTCAACTCACTTCCACCTGCCACAAGAGGTGGTTTTATCTCCTCCCCCTTCGACTTCTACGTTTGTTGGGGATTCCTCACTTTGCAGCTTTTCTACAGTCAATGACGATGTTTTGGGCATCCAATGCTCTCCTAAATAGGAATTGGAGGATCCTACAGGTGAAGTCAACCCTATGCAACAACCTGACATGGAAATGCGCTCTGTGGAAGCAGTTCTAGAGACGACTCAGGTGTGCCTAAAAGTTGGCTCCCTTACCGGGCATACTTTCTAATTTATTTTCTATATCTGCTATGTTTTGCTGTGTAATTTTGTTGTTGTTTCAATTTGTATGGCAGTATACTTGCCAGGCCTACAAAGACTGGAATAGGGTAGGCAAGAATAGGGAATTTTGGATGTAAGACTGTATCTTTTTGTTAGCCAGATGCGGCCAAACTATTTTTTTTTTGTATTACACCGCTCTCCAGTTCAGCCACAGATTTTTCTAATACAAAATATATCCGTTATTGTGAAACAAATAAAAATAAAGTGAATAGGCATTTTGGGAATATGAAGTGAATTCGTTCTCTCCATGTAATCACATAAAAGACTCTTGGGAAACTGAAGCAATTAACTTGAATGGTTCTCTCTCTATTGCTGGTCTGAAATTTCTGCTATTGTGTTTGTAATTTCTTATTAATAAGGTTACATGAGGTTAACGAAGATTAATAATACTAGTTAACTAGTGATTAAGGGAAAAGTAATGTCTATTGGTGAAGGGGTATAGGAATAGTATAGATATACCTCTAGTCATTCTAATATATCATGTCATATTTTATCATGAATCCTTTACTGTTAAATTGGTCCTTGGATTCTGCACTAAAGGTGACCCAATTTATATTCAAGCAGAATAATCGGAAGGGTCCCTAATTATAACAAAAAGGGTTATTCCAATCAACTCCAAACCTTGTCAGAGTTACCACTTTGAAGCTATAAGTGTTGCAATCTATGGTTGTGGGATGGCTGCAATCTTTGTTTTGTCTAGACTCTAGGTTGATGGATATGCTTCTTCTAATTTTTTCGAAAAAATGCAACTTATAGATTATATTAAATTTTCAATAAACTTACATCAATTGTTACATTAGTGAGCTGAAGAGATACCAATGAGGCATCTTCTCCATACATAAACAAGAAGGGCCATCATGCCATCATTATCCTCAATTTCTAGATAGTTGACATCCTTCCTAAAACACTTAGCCCGGCTGTGATATGAATAACTCGCTCAATATTGAAGGCTTTCCCTCAAGTGGAATTTATAGGTCTCTCTTTGGTGTCGCTTGATCGATATGTTTTCTTTCCATGAAAAGTTCCTCCGGAAACCCTCTAGGCGCTTCCTTGCATTTGGTGAATGCTGCCCCTGGTAAACACTGCCGGTGGACAACCTGTACGCCTAACCTCAAACAACCCAGGTGGATTTGACCTTGTGACCTCCCTGGGCATTACGGCCTCGGCATGGCAAGACAAACCACTTGAGCTAACACTTGGGGCTTTTGTCGATTGATTGATATGTTGTCATAGAATGTTTTGTTTTATTGTTTTTCAAATTGAGGTTTAGTTGTTGCTATTTTCCTAATGTGAATGCAGGGATTTCCATGGTTGTTACATGTCTAGAATACATTCGAATAAGGGTTCTATGTAAACTAAGGTGCCAAAGAAGTGAACTCCATGTTTTCTATGTTGTGATTCATGTGAGATATATTACATAGTTTAAATTTTATACAGGGACAAACTCTTATAGAAGCTTTGTGAAGCTTTCCCGTAGAAATTCAGGGTAAACCGTAAAACAAGGATAAACACCCCTAACAATCTCTTATTTTGAAGACAAAGGCATTTATGTAGTAGTAATGAAAACAAGTATTCAGAGTGTTATTGGGATGAAATGGTTTGTTGGACTATAATCCAAGTTGACATAGAATAATTGTTTTATTTCTATTCGAACCTATAAGTCAATAATCTCAAATCTGATTGGTGGAATGGTGGATCTAGGATTGGGATTTCAGTTCAAATTGGAAAATTTGGGTAGTTAATAATTTTTATTATCACATTTTTTGTTTTAATTTTTTTATTAATGCAACTTTCCTCTTATTTGCCACTCTACTTAACTAACATAGTTTCTCATTTGACCTTGTGAGATTAAAACTCTTCTTTTCTTTTCTCAAATGGGTTACCTTCTTACAGTTTGATCCCAAGTGATTTGAAATTTGAAAAATAGATTTGTTTTAATGGAAGTTATTATTTGCTGTGGAACAGGTTCTGGTGCAACTCAGACTGTAAATGCTATTGGCCTACATGAAAAGAGGAAATGCGATCATACTGGACATACTAAGGTAAATCATGGGATCAATCTGTATAAATATGTTCTATTTCCTACATGATGTATGCGATTTTTTAATTGTTCTTACTGAAATGCACTTTTCAATATTCTTGGGGTCTAGGTATTATAAAATGAGGAAGCTAAGGACATACATGCAAGCTTCTCATACCTATAAAATGAGGAAGCTAAGGACATACATGAAAGCTTCTCATCTATTCTGAAAACAAATTTTCCTGCATTTTGCAACTTAAGTTTTAACATTTTAATTGTTGGCATAACTGGACCTTCTTCTGAATAAATGTCTTAGGTTGTTGGAGCTTTTGTTGTATCTTCATCCAAGCATAAATCTGTGAAGAAGACAAGAAAAGAGGAACAGAAACCAAAAACTTCCTATTTGAGAATGAGCAATGTAAGCAGAAAGGAGAAAGAAATAGATTCACTAAACAATTCAGCAAACTTGGATTCCAGAGACAAGCTTCTCATGGTTGATAAGAGTGGATCATCATATACAGAGGTTATAGGTAAGAAAGATTCTCCACAAGGACCTGGGAGAGATGCTGTATTGAGAGCTTGTGGAGTGACATCTGGAATCTTTGCTGCCATTGCTCTAACTATTCGACAGGTATCTCTGCCCCACTTATAGATGATGAAGAGATACTGTTTGTGAATTATGGAAGGCATTAATCGATATATGAAACTTTGCTATGTAGTATGTGTGTACATGAAATTTTTATTGATTTTCTCTCGCTTTCTGTCTGTCCTGTTAATCTTGCCGTGGTCAGTATTTTGTGTATGTCGGGTACTGCATTGTGTTGTAATCTAGAAGTTTGTTAAATTTAACTAGGTTTGTGAATCCAGGAAAAGAGAAACAAACAAGGAACAAATGCAAATTTCTGGATATAGTTCGATTTGAAATTCTACTTTGTGCAGGGTAGTAGAGGTATAAAACTTTTGAACACTTTGAACACAAATCTACAGCCTGGCTGACAGACACCGAGATTGATTTGAATGAAAAAGTGTTCAACTTCTTACTAATAAAATGTTGTCTATGGCTTCAAGATATATTGGATTTAAGGCATTATAGTCCATGCTTATGAATGACAATGAATGATATATTCTCTCGTCAAGGTGATTGGTACATTGCAATACTTTTATTATTATGTGGTTTCCCCACAGTAAAATTCATATGTATAGGAAAGTACAAGTTGAGGGCAATGAGCATGCAGAATTTAGACATGTATGCAGACTGATAGACTATCTGTCAACTATGACTGTTGTAGGGGTAAGAAGAGTTTGAAACATAAGTTTTACTTTCAAACAAATTTGCAAATAGATGTATACTAGCAAATAGTTGCTTTGAAAACAGTGTTGGCACCATATAAATATTTTGTAATAGCCAGTATTTGATGTATAATTAGTGTGTTAATGGATCAACCTTTTACAGACTGGTGACCATAGTTATCCAAGGGTTTGTGTGAATATTTTAGGGGAGCTGCACTAGCGTTAGGATTGCAAATTTCCCTATGAGGGTGAGTGCTGTTCCTAATTAATTATGAGATCCGGTAATATAATATGTAAAACTGTAGGATATAAGTACCAGGTTCCAGTCAATCCCCTGTTGCTATTTTATTAGCTCTCTGAGTCTATCCTACTTGTACTATAACTTGGATAAATTTTATAGATCACACCTTCCACTTAAACACAAGAACACTCAAACAGGAACTCATCAAGGCATTAGATAAGGCTTGCATTTAGCATTAGTTCAAGGTTTGGGTAATCATGAGCAGGCTTATGTACGTTAGGTAGCCAAATTATTGGTTATAATCTGTTACAGATCAATCTTCCTGCACCCTGCAAGCACAACTTGAAATTAGATGAACTTTGCAATGTGGCTACCTCCTTAGTAGTGATGTGGTTGAAGTTGTGAAAATTCCCAAGCCCTAGGTGACTAAAGTCCTTATGATCTCAATCAAACAAGTAGATTGCTGAATTTAATTATTGCAGAAATAAATTTCCGACCATAGCATTAATCATACAATAGCTAGAGATCAAATAGCAGAAGCATAAAAAATATTTCACACAACACAGGTAATTACTCCTTCAAAACTAGTTTTTTATTCCTTTGAAAAACTTACAAGGAAACCACCACAAGCTGCTTAAAACTAGCAGCTACACCATTATCAAAATCACCCTGAACTGAGATTGTATAGATTCACTGTGAGGTACAGCTTGCTGGAAAAACCCAAAAACAAGAGAAAACTATTGTATGGCCTGTAAGATAGCCTACACGTCTTGCCTGTACCACTGTATGGATTCGTACTGTACTGTCTGTACAACTGTATGGTACTATGGATGTTATGAACACAATATATATAAATAGATATAAATAAATAATGATTAAATAATAATAATTAATACTAAATAACTAAATATATTATGAAGAGACACCTTATGTGGTGAACCAATCCGGTTCACAACACGAATGTCCAAAATACTTGGAACAGAATAAAGAAATCCATAAGGATAAATAAATGTGTATAAGAATATGAATATGAATAGAATATGATGAGATGATTACAATGAGAATGAGGGCCCGCATATATATCCACGCAGGTGGGGTGCCCGTTCGTGCAGAGACATGACCTTTCATCAGGAAGGTGTCTCTTCATAATATATTTAGTTATTGAGTGTTAATTATTATTATTTATGTTGAGATTTGGGTACCTTGGAAAGTGGTCCCCATGTGCTTATGAGTCTCTAAGCACAAAAGGGGGAAGACTATTAC
>CBVK0100410573.1:0-12438 GCA_900067695.1 Picea abies | reverse complement strand
ACATGAGATTTTATAGAGCATGTATGGATCCCTCATTACATACTTAGCCACTTTTTGGATCGCAGGTTATTGGGCTGGTGGGCTAAAAAATGGGCCTCTATTGTTCTGTGTCCTACAAATAGCACCTAGAGTTTCGTGATATACAAATTGACAGGTGGACTTCCGAGCTGGTTGGTTCAACATTGCACTTATATTGTCCTGTGTCCTCCAAACAACACTCGGAGTTCCGTGATATACAAATTGATAGACGGACTCCAGGATTGGCGGGCTCAAGATTGCGAATGTTTACGGATGGTCATCCTATGTAACATTATCTAAAAAACATTATTTTCAAATACTAAATGATTAATATTAAATATTGATATTGTACAATTTGATTACATAAAATTATCAATATTGAACCCGCCTATCCAGTAACTCGCCTATTCAGAAAACCGCGGGCCAAAAATTCTGTACAATATGAAACGGGGAAGGGGTCGGTCGAGCTGGTGATATAAAAGTAGGTGAAATTTGAAGACATGAATCCACCAATTTTCGCACCTAGAAATTTTCCGAAAAATGAGTAATACATACTAAATATGCACTTCTATAAAGTATGGACATGAGATTTTATAGAGCATGTACGAATCCCACATTCCATACTTAGCCACTTTTTAGATCGCGGGTTCTCGGGTTGGTGGGCTCCAAATTGGGCTTGTATTGTTTCATGCCCTACAAATAACACCGAGAATTCTGCAATATACAAATTGACAAGTGGACCTGCGAGCTGGCTAGATCAACATTGCACTTCTATTATTTTGTTTCCTCTAATCATCAGTCAGAGTTCCGTGATATACAAAGTGACATACAGACTCCAGGGCTGGCGTGCTCAAGATTGTGATTGTTTACGGATGGTAATCCCTATCAACTATCTAACATTATCTAAATACATTATTTCCAATACTAAATTATTAATATTAAACATTGATATTGTACAATTTAATTAGACAAAAAAGTTTGTACAATTTGAAACGGGGAAGCGGTCGGTCGGGCTGGTGATATAAAAGTAAGTGGAAATATGAACACGTGCCTTCGCCAACTTCCGCACCGAGAAATTTTCCGAGAAACAAGTAATACATACTAAATATGTACTTTTATAAAGTATGGACGTGATATTTTATAGAGCATGCACGGATCCCTCATTCCATACTTAGCCACTTTTTGGATCACGGGCTCTCGGGATGGCGAGCTCAAAATTGGGCCTCTATTGTTCTATGTCCTACAAATAACACCCAGAGTTCCACAATATACAAATTGACAGGCGGACTTGTGAGCTGGTTGGCTCAACATTGCACTTCTATTGTCTCGTGTCCTCCAAACAACACTCGGAGTTCCACGATATACAAATTGACAGATGGACTCTAGGACTGGCGGGCTCAAGATTGCGATTGTTTACGGATGGTCATCCTATCTAACATTATATAAAAACATTATTTTCAAATACTAAATTTTTAATATTAAATATTGATAGTGTACAATTTAATCACATAAAATTATCAAAGGATGTTAAATCACTTATTTAAAAAAAAATAAAGGAAACAAAACAAAGTTTTTTAAAATTCTATCACCACAAACATAAAAAGCGACCAATTTGAATTTTAAGGGCCTCTTTTTTTTTCCAAGGAAAAAAGTCATAATTTTATTAAAAGGGGTATAAAATTACATTCGCAAATATATATTTGTTGTGTGGATAGCATGAATATATATTGTTTGTTAGCATCTCATACAATTCTGTGAATCTTCAGTAAGTATACAAACTTCAATACAAAATATTACATATTATGTGTGGCTCAACATTGGCTGTATATTAAAAAATAGTGAATTTCAAAAATGGTGTTTCGGTTATCAACATAGTATTCCTTCTTATGTACTCAAAATTGGCTACCATCTGTATGTCATTTATGCTTGTTCTTCCTGCAACGGTCTATGGAACTCAAAACTGCCAGCCTCATTATGTTTTGTGATATGCCAGCTTCCAAAAGCTAGGTGTGATGCTTCTTTGGAAAGCCTATCAGCCATCACGTTCCTTTCCCTATAAATGTGTGTGAGAGAGAAAGTGTCAAAAGTAGGAATGGTCCTCAATATATCTGCCAGTAGGGGTCTGATCCTAGTTATGTGAAAAATTTATGTTTGTGTAGCCCACTGTATAACAGTCAAAGAGTCCCCAAAGGCTTGTAGATTGGTTACTCCTTTTTCTATCGTGAATTGTAGAAGGAGTCTTAAGGCTTGTAGTTCGGCATAATTATTAGATCCAGGCCCTAGCCCAGCTCAAAGGAGAAAGAAGTGTCATTCCGAAAGGTATATGCATCCATCCCCACCCACAGTGGAGTTGATCACCCAAGGTCGTGCCATCAAAATATGCCCAGGGTCTCTCTTTATTGATCTGTTCCTCCCGAGAAGTTCGATTCGTGTCCCGTCCCAAGGGGTGTTTAAATTTTAAAAGTTTTGCAATACTTATGGAAGAAGTGGCCACCCTTAGTGGAGATTGTGGTGCATCCCAGAAAATAGTATTATTCCTGGCTATCTAGATCCCCCAAGATGTTAGTACTGGCAGTGCTTTTAAGTAATTTGGGGTTGTCAGTTTTAGCCAATCCTTTAGAGTTGTTTCAAAGGTGTCTTCGTGCCAATTGTCAATGTCAAGATTTAAGGTGGAGGATTCCAACCAGATAGAGAAAGTGAAGGGGAAGCGCATGAAAAGATAATCTATCATTTCTTCCTGCGAATGACAGAGGGGGCACCAACTAGGCCCATGAAAGAGCTTCTTCTGCAGAATATCGTAGATGGGGACGTTTTTTCTAGGATAGAACATACCAATAGCTTACCGTTGGCTGGGCATTATAGCTTCCACAATCGTTTCCACCACCATTTTTCCTCTTGTTGTGCCTGTGTTATACTGAGTAGTACATAACCTGCTTTAGGAGTGTATGTGCCTCGTGGGTCTCCATCCCAGATGAGTTCATCTGCTCCATTCGTTAGACATATCTTTTCCTTCCTTAGCTTGTTGAGATATTGGTCCTAGTAAAAAGTTTGGGGGACACTGAGTTCCAAGGTTCTCCCGAACTTCCATCCTTGTTGCCACAGGGTTGTGTGGGTGGGATCGGCAAGTTGGGCAAGGTGGAAATATCCATTTCTTTCAAGAGTTGTGCAAATGTTGTCTAATAAAAGGTGTTCCCTCGTGCAGCCTGCCCAAGGATCTTGTCCAATATGGAGGGATTTTCCATATCCTACTTGCCAAGCTAAGTAATTTCCCACCACATCAAAGGCCCGTTGAACCGCCTTCCACATTACAGAAATCCTGACAGATCTGGTTCCAGGGCTTCGGATCCATTCGATTATAGAGAGTGGTGCCACGTACTTTTTTTGTGTCACTTGGGTCCATAAGCTTTTTGTCGTGATTAAACGCCAGATAGATTTGGTTGCCAGAGCATTTTTGAGACCCCATCCACCCAAAGCCTTTGGTTTTGCGATTCTTTCCCAGCGTACCCAGGGCAAGACTCGGTGATTTGATTTCCCCCTCCACAAATAAGAGAAACACATTTTTCTTGATTTTTCAAGTATTCCCTTTGGAATCCAGGAGAGGGACATCTAGTAAACTGGAATTTCTTCCAGGACCGTTTTAATTAGTACCAGTCGACCAACCCTTGATAACCATTTGTGGCACCAAACTTTTAATCTTTTTTCTAGGTTTTTCAGGAGCCATAACTAATCATTCTTTCTATAATCGTTAGGATTAATTGGAAACCGAGGTATTTGAGGCCTTCATCCAGTTCCAGAGAATGAAAGGGAAAAAGGTCTAAATAATATCAGATATCCTCATTCTCGATCCAAGAGAAGAGTATATTGGACTTCTGAGCATTGATGAGCATTCTGGTTGCTGATTTGAAGAGTGTGAGCCCCTTGAAAATTAGATATGCATCCCTCTTCGATCCATCACAAAGTATGAGTATGCCATCTACAAAGAGTAGGTGAGTAATAGCAAGTCCAATTGAAATTTTGATACTAGAGAACCGTCCGCCCAATCTTTCCTTTGACAAGAAGCAGCTTAAGCATTCTGCTACAAGAAGGAAAAGTAGGGGGGAGAGAGGGAAACCTTTCCAGAGTCCCCTCCCTGCTTGAAAAATATATGTGGCGGAGCCATTTATAAGTATGGAAAAGGAGACCGAGTTTAAGCAAGCCATAATCCAGTTGAAAAAATCTAGGCCAAAGCCCAGGTGAATTAGAAGCATTATGATGTATAGCCAATTGACCCTATCAAATGATTTGGATAGGTCTATCTTAATCATTTCCACTCACATCTTATTTAATTTGATGTTGTGTAGGCCTTCATGTGCTACACCGATAGTCTCATGAATTTGTCTGCCTTCAAGGAATCCAAACTATTCCCCCGAGATGTGTTTTGAGAGGATTGCCTTCAGCCTTCTCCTGATAACTTTGGAAATGATCTTGTATAGGCAATTGCAAAGTGATATGGGCCAAAAGTCTTCAAAGGAGGTTGGGTTATCAGATTTAGGTATAAGTTCTATAAAAGTAGCATTGATAGGACTATGTATGTGGCCCATTTCCCTCGATTCCTCAATTACCTTCAGAAGGTCAGGTCCAAGTACATCAAAACATCCCAGGTAGAATTCAATTGGCCACCCATCAAGACCAGGGCTCTTTCCTTTCTGGAACATTTTTAGTACTTCTAGCAGCTCTTTTTCAGTGACCGGGCTCGATAGTTGTGCAGTTGCATCCTCTTCTACGAATATGGGAAAGAGATGTGCCACTTTTATAATATCTGCTATGGAGGTCTCCTCCTGAGATTTGTAGAGAGTCTTAAAGTGATTAATGCCCAGGTCGGATAGATCATTGTATTTGGTTATTTCCTCCCCTCTCTGATTTTGAAGGCTCCATATTGTGTTGGCCAACTTCCTGCCTTTGGCAAAAGCCTGAAAGAATTTTGTGTTTTCATCTCTGCAAGTAAGCCAAAGGGCCTGACTCTTTAGTCTCCACTATGTTTCTCGCTCAGCCAGAATGACCCTGTGGATTTTTTCTAATCCAAAGAGGAGATCTTTTGTGTCCTGACTAAGGTAGCTCTGACCGGTCCCATATTGTAGTTTGTTGAGTTTATGTTCTATGTCCTTTAGAGACAGATCATCCTTTTGTTTATTTTCTTTGGCCCACTGCTTGGTTGCTAACTTGAGTCCCTTTAGGTTTTTGAAAAAATGTACAGCTGCTGGGGTCTGGGAAGGTTATGAATAATTAGCCCATTTCTCCTTTACTAGTTCCAGGAAGGTTGGATCAGTTAACCAACCCTCAAAGAATTTGAAGGGGATGGAAAAACTTCTAGTAGAGTTCCCAAATTAAAACAATATCGGATGGTGATCAGATTCTCCCCCAAAAGTTACCCATTGTCGAACTAGTGCAGACGAATCCAGAAGATCATCTGTGAGAAAGAATCTATCCAATCGTTTGGCCACTTTGTCTGGTCTTACCCGTCTGTTTCACCAAGTAGGGGAGAGTTTTTGTGGTTCTACATCCACCAACTCCCACTGGTCCAGGTAATTGAGGAAGTAATTTTCTAAGGGATCTGGTGCAACCCGAGGGCCCCATACCTCCGAGGTTCCTAAGGAGAAATTTAGGTCGCCAACCAAGATGAAGTCTTTTTTTTTAAACCATTCACATTCAGTTAGGGAGTTCCAGTAGATTTTCCTATCTTGGTGTGGTCCATATATATTAATGACAGTGAGTGACCGACCCAGGTCAGTAGAGAAGAAAGTAAGGCTGATCCCCGAGGAGAAGCCCCAAGCATTTTCCAGTTTACAATTCCTCTGCTTCCAACTAGTGGCCAATCCCCCAAAGCGTCCTCAAGCATCAACTACTATGAACGACCATCCCGGGAGTAAGGATTCAAGGGTCTTGACTACAGTGACATTTTCCCCGAGCATTTCCTGAAGAAGTAAGATATCCAGTAGGTGGAGGTCAACCAATCTTCATAAGGACGATTTTTTAATGGGGTTCGCCAATCCTCGACAGTTGAAAGAGAGGATTTTCATGAGGTAACTCCATCCATGGGTGGATTTTCTCTAAGTTCCCATTCAATCGAAGATTGTCTGCCATATGCCAGGTCGATTCTTTCTCTATCTTGTGCCAGGTATAGGTGTGATTTGCGGCCTCTACCTTTGCCCAACAAGTGTGTCTGAGAGAGTGAGCCCAACCCCCTTCCTAAATCCCAACTAGTACCACTTTCCTGGGGGGGATCTTTGATCATAGATATGATCCTAAGGTGATATCGTACCATGTTGTCTTTTGAAGAGGAGTCTAGAGAGGCCGAGGGAGAGGCAAGGGAAAAGGGAAGAGATGAGGGTAAAAAGGGTACCCGAGAGGATGGGGAGAGCGGAGCAGTGAATATAGGGGGGGTAATTGCAGTAGGTGGAGGAGGAATGCCGGTGCAGGGTAGAGGGTCAGTCAGCAGGGAGGGGCCCAAGTCCCCCAAGTTTAGGGAAGGTGTAACCAGCAAGGGTGCATAGACCAACGAAGTGGAGGAGAGAGAGCAAAGGTAGGGGGGCAGACTTCTACAAGAGAGAGACTTCCCACCTGGAATAATGACAGACTTAAAGAAAACAAAAGGAACAACGGAAACCAAAGAAGTGTGTGAAGTAGCCAAAGTTTTCATACCCGATAAAGCGTGATCGTGTCGAAGAAGTTGCTCCAGAGAAGGTGAGGAGAGGAGGGTAGTGGTTGGAAATGCGTGCGACCCCGAGCCCTAGTTGTGTTCACTGGCCAGTTCTTGTCTGTTCGAACTTCAATTTCCCAAGGTCTATTGTGCCTGGCTGTTGTTGTCCCCTACTGCTTGCTGGGCTTCCCACTTTTTCCACGGGGGAGAGTTGGGGGAGCTAAACCCCTTTGTCTTCTGGGTTGCTCCTTTGGAGTTGAGTTGGCAGTGCACTACCCCATGTCCATATACATGACATCTATGGCAACGGAAGGGGATTCCCTCGTAATCCAAGGTCTGTACAAATTTCCCCGCGGTCGATTGAATAAGGAGCTCTTGATATAAACCCTTCTACATATTGATCTCTACTAATATGCGAACAATAGTCATGATCCCAGTGTTTTCAAAAGACATGTCCACCTCAAGGTAGCGGCCCAAAATATTTCCAATTGATTCAAAACGATGGGGGTTCTAAAACTGCATCGGAAGGCCTGAAAGTCTTACCCAAATGGGTTCTTCATCTACCCGCTCATGTTTTGCATCAAAGGTGGGTGTCCAACGTTTGAGGAGGGTCGGGATAACAACAATGCCATAGACCTTTTTAAGTGCCCAATCCACCTCAGCTGAAGAAGAAAATACAAATGCAAACCACCCCCTAGTGATTAACCTGATATGGGGCATCTTGGTGAGCTTTGGGAGCTAGTAAGTGTGAACCCAACTTTTGAGGTATGCCATGCCTAGTTTTTCCCTCTGACCCAGCCCACCACTGCATGTTCTGAGGAGTCCAGGACCCTGTCCATAGACGTCCTCCCCGAAAGTGAGTCGCCCTGTACTCAGTCTTTCCTTTGTACACCAAAAATCCTTCATCGGTCGGCCTTCCGGGCTGTGATGTGTGTTGTGAGGGTGTTCCCCCTTTTGGATGGAGGGGGAGTTCTTTTTGAGAGAAGAGGGAGAGGCCAGCGGCTGGTCTAACTGAATAGTAGGGTTGGTTGTTCCGTGCTCCAACCCGATAGTCGGAACATCCAGATGATCAGTAACCTCCAAGAAATCCGAGGGAGAGAAGTCCTGTGTGGTCGTGAGATCGAATGTAGTCCCAATTTGTGGCTAGAAACCCTGGGAATCAATGAAATCTGTGAAGGAGTCACTAATACCCAATGTATATTCCCCGACTGAAAGACACAAGCTACCTCCAAATACACTGGCTGGTTCAGAGTCGAAAGGAAGACTCCCACCCCAGACTTCAGGCAAGACCATTCTGGTAGTCTACTAGTCAAACGGGGTTATCAGACCTAAATAGTCCGCCGCCGAGAAATCCAAGCCTCTAGATACCTCACCGTGTGTCTGTAGACCTGCTTTGTCGCCCTAGACCTGCTTTGTCGCCCATCAAAGAGGGCCCTATGGAGTTAAAGGAAGTGCCCACCTGTCATTTGTCAGAGGTCAGCTGGGTGTCTGTGCAAAGGAGAGGTGCCCTACAATTTTTTTTAAGGGCCTCTTGTTGATATGATAGCACAATTGGACTTCACACAATATATATTCGTTGAGTTCAAATTATTCTAGGAGATTAATTTTACCAAGTTCAACGATCAAGGAAAAATGCTAAAACAAGCCACATATTACATTTGCGACACAACGCCATACAAATTGACAGGCAGATTTGTAGGCTAGCTGGTAAAAGAATTGCAATTCTATTGTCCCGTGTCCTCCAAACAACACTCAGAGTTCCACGATATACAAATTTACAGACGAAGCATACAACCAAGAACCAAATAAACTTCAAACAAGCCACAAGAAATTTCCCACAAGATTCCATAGAGCAGGACACATCGACCTTTGCATCAAACAATTTGATATACAAAGAAAAGATGTCACGACATTCATTTTCTCTTACATCTGGTATATGTTCCCATGAGAAAATAATCGGGGCCATGGGATATATGGGGTTTGCTACCATGCCTCCCATTTTTGGACTGAACAATCTTATGCGCATGCAATCTCAATTACTCGAGTCCGACCAACATTTATCTGGATGTTGAAGAAATATTACAGAGACATATGAGATATTTTCTTTTCCTGCCAAAGTTTGATATGTTTTTTTTTTTTTCCCTTCTTCAGCCGATATGCAAAATTGCATTGTCCTCATTTAAGGTAAATGTGTTGTGTATTCGAAAGTCGTGCATCATGTAGACACTGCTTGCATTTTTCTATAGATATGTTTCATATGACAATTCTACCAACTCAGGAAGCACATTTTGTAACAGAGGCTGTCTAACTGTACAATGCACGATTGTGTTGCCCACGGTTCGGATGCCAGCACTAAG
This sequence comes from Picea abies, assembly GCA_900067695.1. NCBI lineage: Eukaryota > Viridiplantae > Streptophyta > Pinopsida > Pinales > Pinaceae > Picea > Picea abies. The sequence goes on along the minus strand of CBVK0100410573.1, from coordinate 3,387 downwards.
CCAATGCCCATATATATATGGAAATTTTTCACCGCATCGCATACAATCAATCGTATCATCACGCATCAAAGCAGAAGCAGAAGCAGGAGAGTTGCATTTCACACATACAGGTTCAAAGGGGGTCGAGTATGCATTCGCTGCAACCAAAACACCTTCAACCTGGGAATGTGAGCATATGAATTAATACATTGAACAATATAATACACAACTACACCCCCTCCCCTAAAAAAAGTAAAATAAAATAAAACAAGCCGCATAAATTTGGTGAAGGCTATTTGTATAAGCAAAGTGAGGATGATTCTGTGGGATGTATACGCACAACAGTTGTAGACCTAGCTAGTTTCTTCAGATCGCAACTCTGTTACAAACGTTGCTTGGGTTGTGCAAAATATCCTTTCTCTAACATCCATTTTCTTTGTTATATTTTTGAAGAGCATAAGTGGAAACTTCCCTTTATGCAATTGATATTCCATTGATGAAAACAAATTTGAATAGGTATCGAGCAATTGCAACTGCAACATGGAACAATGCAATATTTGTGTAACTTACCTGAGATACATGCACATGCAAAAGTAAAGGACAAAATTGGATATGGAAAGAGGTACCATTGCCTTGTCGATGTCTGAATCTCCATCCTTTATATGGAGAATGTGTTTCGAGCCAAGTTTTCTCGCTAGTGTGACATCTGTGGAAATGGTTCCGATTGGGTAAATATTACTGCTCTGTGCAAGTTGGTTGATAGTCGCGTCCGAGACGAAATGATAAGTTGAAAAAACAATGAGAATTTTTTCCACAACACTTGTTTCGTTGAGCGAAATAATCTGATCAAAAGCACCACGGTCATATACTGTTTTAGGCAATATATTAAAATTTGTAATGGATATCCCATTACCCGGCAATATCTTCTTTGCATGTTTCTGGACAAGTTGTGTAGGAATAGTCAGTGTCACTGTCATCATGGACTCCTTGTCTATCATGTCAGCACACATAATGGATCTAGTTTTGTTTTCCTTGTCCAAGTAGGTGCTATAGACGACCATTATGTCTCCGACGAACATTTTTCCATTTCGACAGTTGTTCAAGTCCTCTATTGATAATACTTTCTGTGTTACAACTCTTGACCTGGTGACAATTTTTGAACAGGAAAACTAAAGTGAATGGTAGTGTGCATTTTTTGTTTTGTTTTGTATTATTGTTTCACTGGCATAAATCTACAAGTACACGCATAGCTTTGATGAACTATGGAGCTAGATTTTTGCAACCACACCTCTTAGTCTACAGAACCTACACTATGTTTGACGTCTCGCTTGTACTTTTTGATACTTCTTGTGAACTGCAAACCATGTATTGTAGATGAAATTAGTATATTCACCATGCCATAGATGAATAAATAGTTGAGGATATTTTTTTGTTAAACATACTAGGAGCAGAGCGTATGCATATTTACCTTTGGCCTTGTCAGTCTGCTGATGTCTAGGATGATTGACTGCTCATGGCCATGTCACTAGTCCAACTTTTTCTGATGCAAGCATGTGTAGATGAACATCAGATGGACTAAATAAGGTCACCTAATGCATTCTTGTTGAACCATGTGTAAATTATTTGAATCACCGTGTGACTATTAAGTGAGGAGGTACGTTTTGGGGAAATAAGATCTTTATCCCCACTCTCTTCATTTTTTTTATTAAAATGGTGACTATTACAAAATAATTATAACAAGCATATGCATTGTATATTGTCCATCAGAAGGAATAAACAAGCGTAAAATTGTATGCATCTGATTTTTTTGACATGCATCTGATTTTTTTGACTGGAAAAATGTGTAACAGTAAACAGGGTGTGAGGCTGGGGCACCATGACCAATCTGTATATTGCGAACCCCTGGAATACAGGGGAGCAATGTTGAACCCGCTGGCCCGACACTCGCAATTGACAAAGTGGGTAAATATGGAATAAGGTATAAGGGTGACCATACATGTGAAACCGTTCATCTGCCAACTGATGAATCAAGGCATTTTCAGAAATACCACTAAGCAAATTAATTAGAAAACAAATGGGACAATGCAAAATGGAAAAAGTAGAAATAGGGAGGGAAAAAAGGCCCATTGTTGCCAAGTCATTGTTTTCTAGTTTAATATTATATACCCCCACCTGGTTTGTATATTTAATTTACCAGCACAGTTGGTATACCTTTTTGAAGATTGTACCACAAAACCCTCTTTTGTTGCACAGAACAATTGATCTTCCTGTCCAACCAACCTATTTCTTCCAAGGTAGCAACGTCGAATATGCAATGGACATGAAGGAAACTTAGTAGGAAGACAGACATGTAAAAGAAAAAGAAAAAGTTCTATGTATTCCAATGTAACAACAAACATAATACGATTCACATGACAATACACAGAAATATATTATATTTGAAGGAAGAAAAGAACAAAGAAAAAAAAAGGTGCAAAGCAGCAAAACAAGCACAACAAATATATAGACAATTAATGAATAAACGAACACTGGAATATGAAATAAGAGTACAAGTATCCACCTCTGTAATTCCTCATCTACATTCCCGCTAAAGAGTCCATCGTCCTCTCCATCCATTCTATTTGTTTAAATGTAGCAATGCAGGGAAAATACAACACACATGAAGTAGGTTAGTAGGTTAGTATGCAGTAAGACATGTAATGAAGATAAGTTATTATGTAGGAAGGTACACAACATCTACATACAATAAACTAGGTGAACACATATACAGATAATAAATGGAATACAAAACAACACAATATGAAATAATAGTACAAGCATGCACCTTTCTATCTCCTCTTCAACCGATGTAGTCAAGACTTCGTCGTTTTCTCCAACTATTCTGTTTGTTTGAATGTGGGAATGCACAAAATACAATGAACATGAATGGAAACCGGTATGCACCGAAGAACAAGTAATATGTACATACAGTAAAAGAGACTCAATGAATCATCTAAACGATAGGCAAGCATGCACCTTTCTATCTCCTCTTCAACCGATGCAGTCAAGACTCCATCATTTTCTTCAGTTATTCTGCTTATTTGAATGTGGGAACACACAAAATACAATGAACATGAATGGAAGCTGGTATGCACCAGAGAACAAGTAATATGTACATACAATAAAAGAGACTCAACGAATAGTCTAAAATATAGGCAGAAGCATGAACCTTTGCACTTCTCCATCCATAACTGTAAATATGTAATTTTTTTTTCCTTGCCCAAAATATATTACAAGCCACCAAATATTACGAAATTGCATGGCAGTAGCTAAACATTTTTTGTTTTTATGCGGCAAAGTATCCAGATATGCTTCCACCGATGGGTGAGATCGGAAGAGCGTCGTGTAGGGAAAGAGTGTAGATCTCGG
>CBVK0100410572.1:0-12439 GCA_900067695.1 Picea abies | reverse complement strand
TTATCGATCGCTATAGTCCCTCTATGCCTACGACAGGGACTAATAATAAGGAACATATTTTATTTAGCAGAAATACATCGGTAACCAAATGTTTCCAACAAAAAAATTGCACCTTAGTTTATAGATAACAAACCAACACCCAAATATGTCAATAATGCAATGTACGGGTAAGCATGCCTTCTACTAATCCACCATATATACAGAAAACATCTACAACATGGATACTTATATTTTTCATTTCAAACTATCGTGAAAAATAGTTTAAACCCTTCATGGAATGCACTTAATGTCCAATTGGAAAACTCTCTCTCTCTCTCTCTCTCTCTCTCTCTCTCTCTCTCTCTCTCTCTCTCTCTCTCTCTCTCTCTATGTATATATATAAAACTCAAAAGACACAAGCTATGTATATCAAGGCCACTCTCTCTCTCTCTCTCTCTCTCTCTCTCTCTCTCTCTATGTATATATATAAAACTCAAAAGACACAAGCTATGTATATCAAGGCCACTAAGGGTTGCGTAATTCCCTTTGTAGAATAACAATTTGTAAAATAACAAAATCATGCCCAAACTATCAACAATCCAATGTTGGAAATGTTATTATGGAAATGCTACTAGTATGGTTGATTTGAGGCTAAGGTTGATTTTGATTTTAATAGGGGGTAATTTGGAAATGGGCATGTTCTGACTCTTGATTTACCATATTAACTTACAAGAGACAAAACAAAGGGCTTAACCATGGCCCACATCCAAAAAAATAGCAAGGGATAGGTTGAAAACTTGGATCTTAGAAATAAAAATTTTAAACCTTAAAATTTACTCATTCATTCAAGCATAACATATGAGTTGAGTGAAACACAAAACAAGGGAAAAATTACATGTAGTGATATATAAGAGATGGGTCAATATTGTGAGAGAATTTGTTAGGGTAAAATTCATGCTCAGGAATCCCCAATCCATAATCACTAAAGTAGAAAGGAAACATAGAGTGAAAACATTCAATGGTTGTTTTCATAGGTTATGGTTACCTTCTTCCCATCACTTCTTGAGGTTGAAGGCTGAGATGCATCCATGTTTCCTTTATTCTTCATAGTGCATGCTCTTAGAGCATGATTTTTTTCTCACACTCAAACTCCTTTGAACTAGCAACTAGCATGAATGGAGGCTCAAAATGAATGATAAAACTTGGTTTTCCTTCAGCCTTCAAAGCAAAGGAGGGAAGATCAAACACATAGTTTGAGTCCTCAAAAATAAATGGAAAAACTTGGTTGTCCTTCAACCTTCAAAGAAAAAGAGCCAAGCTCAAACACATAGCCTAAATCCCTCACTCTAGAAAATGTATTCAAATATGCTTAAGCTCCAACAAGTGAATGTGGTTGGATCCATATGGATGGTTACACATTCTCTTGCCAAATACTAATGTTGTAACTCCTCACATAAATTCCAAGAAGAAAATCCAACATGAGGATAGAGTATGTAGGCTAGGTCACAATTGCAAAGGGTTTTCCCATGTCAATAGTGCACCATTGGATGGAAAGGAATGGCCATGATTTGATGTCTTGAATTGATGCCAAAATAACCATAAAGCCAACACCTTGCTAAGTTGGCACACTAGCCATCAAATTTTTCATTCACAAGAATCATATCATTTGATTTTCCCAAACACATTGGTATATTTGGATGGTAAACCCTTTATGTATATAAACCTTATGAGATATAATTTGAAATGTCGGTCTTAAACTCTAATCCCTTTTGCATGTCACTTTGGTATGAGTATATGGATTTTAAGGTTTTCCCATGTCAATTGTGCATCGTTGGATGGGAAGGAATGACCATGATTTGATCTCTTGAATTGATGCCAAAATAACCATAAAGCCCACACCTTGTTAAGTGGACACACTAACCATCAAATTTTTCATTGACAAGAATTATATCATTTGATTTTCCCAAACACATTGGTATATTTGGATGGTAATCCCACACCTTGTTAAGTGGACACACTAGCCATCAATTTTTTCATTGACAAGAATTATATTATTTGATTTTCCCAAACACATTCGTATATTTGGATGGTAAACTCTTTATGTATATAAACCTTATGAGATATAATTTGAAATGTTGGTCTTAAACTCTAATCCCTTTATCATGTCACTTGGGTAGGAGTATATGAATTAAGACATATGATACCATTTTCTTGAATTGGGACATCTCTTTATTTGATTATTAACCATGTTTTGTCTTATTGTAAGTAAGAAAAAACAAAATCAACTCAAGCAGATACGATAGTACAATACCAGATACAATAGTACAATACCATTCATATAAGAATCACGAAAACATTAACACCATTGCATTAATATACTTTCAAAATCTAGTTAGGGAAACCTAAAACAAACAAGTGAGCAACATGGTAATATATCATCATTATTGTGAAAAAACATCATAAAAGGAAATGGTGATGAACTTGTTACTTAACACATTTGTAGAGCAATAACTCCAAACATCATTTCCAAGAATATGAGCAATCATAAATCATAGGAGAATATACAAAACAGTGAGCAATAGTCATTGACAACATAAAGAAACCAACTATGAAATGACCATGTATCATCAGCATACATTAACAACATAAAGCAACCAACTATGAAATGACCATGTATCATCAACATATAAAGCAAAGAAACAAACTAATAAGTTGTAACACATATCTCAATTTGACCTTAGTACACACTAGAAGGATACCATATAGTGCCTAACATGGGATCTAGGATGAATGATCATAAGAAAACGTGCCTAACATGGGATCTCAGATGAATGATCATAAGAAAAAGTGGGATTAGTGCTTATTAGGGATTTGGAGGAAAATAATGTTTTTTTATTGGTAGCTTCATTGCCACACGTCACAATCATACTCATGCTGAACATTTTTAAGGTCAATCTAGAAACAAAATAAACATGTTGATTGCAACAACATGTTAACCTTCAAATTTGTGGTTTCACATCATGAACTTAGGTTAATTGTGCACAAATCAAAAAAATATAACTTAGAAAAATTATTGAATAATATATAAGATTTCACATATCAATTTACTTAACTCATTTTTAGGCTTGAATCTTATAAAACAAAAAAACAAAAACATCCATACTAAGCAATACATGTTTACTCTTAAAGAACCTAATATATCTCCTACAAATTGTGTGCATTGCAATTGATTAGACAACTCAATCACATGCACTTGCTTTTGATCTACAAGTACATGCAACCCAATTTGAGGGAATAATTTTGTACCTAAAATTCAAAACTAGGTCAATAATACATCAATCCGAATGGTTTTATATCAAGAATACAACTCAACTATCAAATTGAATCCATCTTATATATGTATACATCATTCATAATCACCTTAAATTTCCATTTTCAAAATCCATCTTATATATGTATCTATCATTCATAATCACCTTGAATTTCCATTTTCAAATTATGTCATCATCACTAGATTGTCACTTTCATTAATCCTCTAAAAACCTTAAGAACTAATTTACCTAAAACCCCTATAATCACCTTGAATTTCCATTTTCAAATTATGTCATCATCACTAGATTGTCACTTTCATTAATCCTCTAAAAACCTTAAGAACTAATTTACCTAAAACCCCTAATCACCTTGAATTTCCATTTTCAAATTATGTCATCATCACTAGATTGTCACTTTCATTAATCCTCTAAAAACCTTAAGAACTAATTTACCTAAAACCCCTATGGTATACGTGAATTCAATTATAAAATATTGAACATATCAATATACAGTACCATGACCTCTTCACAATCTAAATCAACTTAAAATAACACTTAATATATAGAAATCCTTTAACAATTTTATCCCGTATTTAAAACTCACAAATATTAATATTAATTCAACTTAAAATAACACTTAATATATAGAAATCCTTTAACAATTTTATCCCGTATTTAAAACTCCTTACAAATATTAATATTAATTCAAAATTGGATTTTTAAATTCAAAATATTTAAATCCCTTCTTTAAAAATGTCCTTTCTTATGACTCCTTTACATATATTTATAAAAAATGAAAGTTAAATTTCGAAAACTATTTTGTTCGTCCTCTGATTGTAGACACTCTTCTATATACATCACTAAATTGTGAGTATCTTATATTATGAATTCAACAACTACTTTCATTTATAATATACTCACATATGTGTTTTACACATTAAAAACTAAATATTTCAATGGTGTTTCATGAGTATGAGTTTCATTATATGAAATTGTTATTCATTCAAATATGTGAGGAGTTAAAGTTCTATATGAAATGATTTTTCTTTTCAATTATATGCATACTTTTATTTATTTATTATTAAACTATTATTATTATTTTATTATATTTGTATTTTCATATTTAATAAATATATTTTAAAAGCAAAATAAAATTCTAAAAACATTTTTGGTAATTGATACCACAAATGAAAGGATTTTCCATTAAAGGGAGAGAATTTGAATGTTTTAACCTAGTAATTTTCTTAAATGTTGACTACGAAAAAAATTAAAAAGAGTTGGATGAATTTAGGATATATATTAAGGAATTTGTTTGAAAGTTTAGCGAAACCTTTGAACCAATAGAATTATAGCAACACACAAGATTTAAATGAGTGCAGAAAGTTTGACCTACATCAACAAATTAGTTAGATGTTATTTTAGACATTTTATATAGTATCCCTCTCCAAATTATACCAGAATATTGGTTAGTAGAAGTTGATTTATAGTTTCATCCACCTTTTCATAGTCTCCCAAAATGCTAAAATATAGTTTCCAAAATATAACCTAGATGAATCAACCTTAGCCATAAAACATGTGAAGGATTTAATGCAAGCTATTTGGTTGTTAAATGTTCGACATGAAGACATTGTAAATTTAATTTTTCCTTTATCTTTTCAAGGGAGGGTATCCATCCGATTTCATAGCCTTCTCATTAATACCACTCAAGATTGGTGGATTCTATCATTCTAATTTGGCCACCTTGTAAAAATTTAGGTGTTTGTCCAAGCACACCTATTTATTCACCTCGAAAACAACTTCCCCTAATCCTAAAGAGACCTTAACTCATAACACTACAATGAGAAGGTCCAATTTCTTTTAAATACAATGGTTGAGTGCTTGGTAGTGAGTTTCCTTTAAAAAAAACTCATGACTAAGAGACTTGGCCATACATGATGGCTTAAAATCAATCACCAATCCTAAAAAATAAAGAAAATTTCTTAAAAATAAAAAATTCTCAAGGTTTGATTGGGTTGAATATGATGGTGTCAATTGCATGTCTCAAGTTAAGGCCTAACCAAGATTTTTTCCCTCTCTTAAACCACCTTTAACCCATATAAATAGGAGGTGAAGAGGTTGTGAAAATGACCTTCGACCTTTTATAGATCTATGCCACCAAGATGCAAGTTATGGTTATGAATTGGGCATTCCACTTTGTCAATTCCATGCTTTCATAGTTGTAACACATATGGAAACTAGATGGAAAAATACATGACTAGAAGGAAATATTGAAAATGGGGAAATATGAATCTCTCTTATTTCCAAAATTAAGAGGGAAGAAAATATGTTATGTGGTGAGCCCGTCTTTTTCTTTAAGAAAAACCTTTTATGCTTCTTTCAATTGAACCATGGATGACTCATGTGACCTAACCACCTTAACGATTTTTATTTCATGATGGTATAGTGGTAGCGGTGATTTATTGGTCCACCCAAGTGCTAATAAAGTAATGAAGTGGGGCCACAATAATTAGATCCTTCAATTTTAAGAGAGCATCTCATTATAGATACGATGTAAGATGTTGACCTAGTCTTTATCGAGTTACCTTCCATATTATCAACTATTAAGTATATCAAACATTTCTTCACCTTTGTATGAAAAACGTGGGTAAGGATATTAAAATCTATCCCTGGAGAAACCTTATTCTCCAATAAAAGAGCTTGAAAACATACTTTTGCAATCACCTTATCATCTCAAATAAGGGTTGAGAACTCCATTTACTAAGAACTTTTCCCTCTCTTAAACCACCTTTCACCTATATAAATAGGAAGTGAAGGGGTGGTGAGAATGAGCTTCATTTTATAAATCTATGCCACTAAAATATCCTCTAAGCAAGTTATGGTTATGGATTGGGCATTCCACTTTGGTCAGTACCAAGATTTCATAGTTGTAAGGCATATACAAATTAGATGGGAAAAGACATGACTCAAAGGAAGCATAGAAAGTGGGGAAATATGAATATGTTTTATTTACAAAATTAGGAGGGAAAAAAATCTTGTGTGGTGAACCCATCATTTCTTTAAGAAAACCATTTTATGCTTATTTTAGTTGAACTATGGATGACTCCTATGGCCTAACCACCTTAGCTATTTTTATTTCATGATTATCTAGTGGTAGAAGTGATTGATTGGTCCACCCAAGTGCTAATAAAGTCATGAAGTGGCACCACAATAATCACATCCTTCAATTTTAAGGAGAGTGTCTCATATCAGATACCATGTAATATGTTGACCTAGTCTTTTCACATCAAGTTACCTTATGTGTTATCAACCATTAAGTATATCAAACATTTCTTCATCTCTGCATGCAAAAATTGGGTAAGGATATCAAAATATATCCCCATAGAAACCTTATTCTCTAATAAAAGAACTTGAAAACATACTTTTTCAATCGACTTGTCATCTCAAATGAGGGTCGAGAACTCCACTTACCAAGAATTTTTCCCTCTATTAAACCACCTTTCACCCATATAAATAGGAGGTGAAGGGATCGTGAAAATGACCTGCAACCTTTTATAGATCTATGCCACCAAAATATCCTCTTTGCAAGTTATGGTTATGGATTGGGCATTCCACTTTTGTTAGTGCCAAGATTTCATAGTTGTAACACATATGGAAACTAGATGGAAAAATACATGACTAGAAGGAAAGTTGTAACACATATGGAAACTAGATGGAAAAATACATGACTAGAAGGAAACATAGAAAATGGGGAAATAAGAATCTCTCTTATTTACAAAATTAGGAGGGAGAAAATATATTGTGCGGTGAACCCATCTTTTTCTTTAAGAAAACCATTTTATGCATATTTTAGTTGAACCGTGGATGACTCATGTTCCCTAACCACCTTATCCATTTTTATTTCATGATGATCTAGTAGTAGCAGTGATTGATTGGTCCACCCAAGTGCTAGAATGGAGTTATGAAGTGGGCCCACAATAATCAAATTCTTCAATTTTGGGGAGAGAATCTCATTTTGGATATCATGTAAGATGTTGACCTAGTCTTTTCATATCGATTTACCTTTTGTGTTATCAACCATTAAGTATATCAAACATTTCTTCACCTTTTCATGCAAAAATTGGGTAAGGATATCAAAATTTGTCCCCAAAGAAACCTTATTCTCCAATAAAAGATCTTGAAAACATACTTTTACAATCAACTTATCATCCAATAAAATATCTTAATCCATGAACTTATGCAATGGTAGGAAAAAATATGCATATTATGATCCTCTTCACAAATATTACAAGGGAACCTAGGTTAGCAAAATCCATAATATCCACTTGGTACAACTCATAAATCCCCAACCTTTGGTCATATGCTTATAATATTTGTGAAGAGGATCATAGTATGCATATTTGTCCTATCATTGCATAAGTGCATGTATCACGGCCCTAAAGATATTTTGCTCCTTAATAGACTATAGTTCTCTAACCTTCCCAAGAAACAATTGGTTGATAAAGTGGTTAGTCAATGCAATCTTCTCTTGATCTTACTCTTTTGTTTAAGAGTGCCATGTCCATAAAAAAAATCATGTTCATTGACTGTTTAGAACCCTTTGTACAAAGGAGAAAACCTTCTGCTTCGAGTGTGAATTTTAGAACCCTTTGTACAAAGGAGAAAACCTTCTGCTTCGAGTGTGAATTTTCCATGTTCTAGGATCATTAACTTTGGCTTGGATGGACTAGTGGAACTATGTCTCCCTTCCTCTACCCGTTTTCAGAAAAGGGTTAATGTTATTTCATACATGATTCATTGATGTACAATCAATGAAGGAAACTCCTCTACCATTTTGTCCTTGTCTGCCTAGAAATACTCACTCCCATCTCAAGAAGCCAAAGGCACCACAAAGTAGCAAGAACGTGACTTAGGCAGCCTCGAAGGTGACACATAGGGAACATATATTGATAAAACATATACATAACAATAGATGTTTGCAATGTCACAACCGCTAGAAAGAATCATAGGACTAGTCTCATTGAAGGACACCATACGACTTCTAGTCCAATCATAGGGAAATATCCAAAGGAAATCACAAGGATGAATATGGGAATGAATGGAGGAATTGCTAATATTTTCAACACTTCTTCATTGTGCACAAGAGAGCCTTAGATCTCGAAGAATCTATTTTAGATTGAAATAAGGATCATGAGAGCAAAGAGAGTGCCCTTGAGGATATTTTAAACGTAATCCCTAAAGGCGTGGATCTAGTAGAAAATGTATAATTGTTCACTTGTCATCAAGAGAAATCAAACTTGACCGCCAAGGAAACTAAAAAAGAAGCCAAAGGAACCACATAGTAGCAACAACATGAACTATACAACTTCATAGGTGAAATAGAAGGAAACTATATTAATGAAAAATATACAATCAACATGGAGGTGATCTCAAAGATACCACAAATATTGAAAAGGATGAACCTAATTCCATTGAATGGTAGTAGATAAATTATATTCCAAGCTCCAAGAATGATCCTAAGAAAAGCACTAGCATGAGTATGGGATTGACTTGAGGAATTGCTAATATTTCCAAATATTTGTCATGGTTTCAAACTTTATTGAACAAATTACCTTAATCCTTCATTTATGATCCAGTAATGACATTAGAGAATCTCTAGTTTGATAATCATGGAAAGGTGATGAAGATGCAAATTCCCAAATGAAAGAGAGAAGAGTCGAAAGACCAAGTGATTATTAAAACCTCAAAATCAATTGTTACCAACGTGGGAACAATGCAACAAGTTGCAATGGAAACTACAAGAATAGTTTGGCACGTGACACTAGATCCAAAATCATTGAGATGATGGACAACATGAAGCAAAAGGATGAGAATATAACTAATCTAAAAACCAAGTTGAATACTATCAATATATGAAGTATAACATGAATGAATTTGTTATGTATGTGTGCAAGCTCAATGAAGCATATATATCCCTTTCAAATAAATTTGTATGAGCATGTCCATGTTATTAAAGATGCTACTATTAATGTTTTGGGTTATTTTAAGACATGAAATGGAAAACCATTGATATGGAAAATAGGTCACAAGATTTGTGATACATTCAGCTTATGGCAACATAATAAGTTTAAGCCCATGCTAGAAAATGTATGCCCTCTCCATGCTTGTGACATAGATAATAAGTTTAAGTTTAAGCCCATGCTAGAAAATGTATGCCCTCTCCATGCTTGTGACATAGATAATAAGTTTAAGTTTAAGCCCATGGCCCTCTCCATGCTTGTGACATAGATAATAAGTTTAAGTTTAAGCCCATGTTAGAAAATGTATGCCCTCTCCATGCTTGTGACATAGATGATAAGTTTAAGCCCATGCTAGAAAATGTATTCCCTCTCCATGCGTGTGACATAGATGAACTTGCTATGAGCATCCAACATGTTTGAGGCCATGTGAAAGTAGACATTGATGACACCAGGAAGTTTCAACAACATCACAAGGACCTCATAGATGATGCCCAAGAGACCACATAACGACGTGGCTTGCCAACATTCAGACATGGGGATGAGTTCATTCCATTACCCAAACTTGTAAACAAGAGACATGGGGATGAGTTCATTCCATTAAGTTGGAGAAATTGTTGGAGGAAGACAAATAGAAGTTGTTGTAACCCCCTAGAATGGTCGAAGGTTTAATTAAAAGTGACAAGGACCTAATCGCCGAGAAACCCTTTTTTCTTAATTACACTTACACTTCACGTGGTCACGTTGGTAATGAATTCCTACTAATTCAAATCATAATAATATTATTTGTCTTAAAGCTTTTGAATTATAATCTACTTATTTATGTCCAGAAGAGTGCACAATCAAAGGGGGAGCAACATGGTTTTTGAAAATCTGACTTTCATTTTTTATAAATATATGTAAAGAGTCATAAGAAAGGACTTTTTTTGGAAAAGGGACTAGGGTAAGATTGCAATATGAAATTTAAGTTCCATTGGAAAGCATAATTAACGTCAGGTGAATTGTGCTGAATGATTATTTTGCATTGCTACGTCATTTATAGTCGTTTTCTATTGTTGAATTGTGAGAATGTTATATTATGAAATTGTTGAATTGTGAGAATGTTATATTATGAATTCAACAACTAGTTTCATTTGTAATATGTTCACATATGTGTTTTACAAATTACACAGTAGTATGTCTTACAAATTACATAATTGAATATGCCAATGGTGTTTCATGAGTTTGAGTGTCATTATTTTATGATAATATTGTTTATTCAAATATGTGAGGAGTTAGAGTTTTGTTGTGAAATACTCCCTCCATAATTTCTCATAACTTCTTCAATTCTAATGCATTGTTTTATGTTTAAGGAATTAAAAAACAAATTACATAATTGAATATGCCAATGGTGTTTCATGAGTTTGAGTGTCATTATTTTATGATAATATTGTTTATTCAAATATGTGAGGAGTTAGAGTTTTGTTGTGAAATACTCCCTCCATAATTTCTCATAACTTCTTCAATTCTAATGCATTGTTTTATGTTTAAGGAATTAAAAAAATAATTTAATTATTATTTTGAATTTATATATTCAATAAATAATTTTAAAAAATAAAACATTTAATAAGGTTCAAAAAAGGATCTTTGGTAACTAATATTACAAAGGAAAGCATTTTTCGTTAAAGAGTGGAAACCGAAATTGAGGTTTTAACCTATTAAATCTTTTAAATATGAGTTGAGGAGAAATTCCATGCCAATAGATTGGTGCTAGAAGGAGGGATTAAAAATAAAAAAGTTGGATGAATTTAGGAGGTATAAAGGGAAATTGGTCTAGCGTTGTAGCACACCCTTTGATGTAATTGAATTACACAAACATCAAAGACTTAGATGAACGTGGGAAGTTTGATGTACACCAACATCTTAGTTATATGTCCTTTTAGACATTTTACATAGTATTCCTCTCCAAAGTATGGCATGTAACCAAGCTCTTTATTGGTTAGTAGAAGATTCTTTATAGTTGCATCCACCTTTTCGTTGTCTCCCGAAAAATGAAGAAATATACCTTCCAAAATATAACCTATGTACACACTAGACCCCCTAAGCTCTTTTAGACTGGTGGGATGTAACAATTTCCTCTTTGCTTTTCTCAAACCAACTTTCTTAATCACCCTTATAAATCTAATTTCGATCTCATAATCAAGTTCTACTCTTCGATAGATTTCCAACAACTGTAACCAAGCTCAAAAATGAGCTCGGGATCAAAATTTATGGTCTCTTCAAGTTTTCAGGCCTTCTCTCGCATATCTCCATGTGGCATCGACGTGGTTCCATGTCACTCATACCATTTGATGTGGATTGATGTGTTTGGAAACATAACCCTCCAACGTGGCACACCCCAACCAATGGATGGTAAGCACATTGCACAACCAATGACATGATTCAGAGGGAGTTCTATGCTCAATCGGACATCGAGATCTGGTGGATCCCCACAATTAACACGATTAATACTTCCTGGTTTTTCATTAGTTGGTTATCCAGTCCTTGGAACCATACTCCAACCGGGAACACACCTCACCATGAACCTCAACACACCGGGCACCAAGACAACCTCATCCCAACCCAACTTGACATAACCAAGGCCCTCTACCTTGTTGGTTTTCCGATGGTTCGATGCCTAGAACCATACCCCAACCAAGAAACACAACCACCAAGCATCGAAACCTCGGGCTTCGCCAAGATCCTTGCAATAGGTCTTCACTCGACTAGTTGTTTGGTTGTTCGAGGTAGTGACTCTCACCTAAGCTTGTATAAGAGATCAATGGCCAAGATCTCTTAGCCTGATCCAGATGGATATCAGTGGTCATCCACCTTTTCCACTGAATAACCATTTTGAACTTGTTGTTTTGAGAAACCATGATATTCACCCTTTTGATGGGGAATGGAATGTAACGTCATCTTCATTTGTGAATTACAGACATCACGTAATGATTTCCTAGTGGTATTATGTACATGCCTACAACATAGTGTTTATGCATTGGATCCCATTAGAACTTCGTAGTTAAGCATGCTCAGGATATAGTAGTACTGGAATGGTTGACCACCCGGGAAGTCCTAGTGTTTTACATGCCTATGGAATTTTATAAAATTGGTCCA
>CBVK0100410571.1:0-12439 GCA_900067695.1 Picea abies | reverse complement strand
TATCTCTGACTCATATTACTGGGATGAATCCTAGGAAAGATAAAACCCAACTATATGACGAGGACTCAAACATGTGCCATGTTCAAGGGAGACTCGACTAATGCTGCCATTTTGAGAAAAGACCAATGGTGAAAATCCCCTTTTTTATTTTATTTTTTGTATTTTTTGTCTCCTTCATGGTTTAACGCACACAAAAGAATGACACAAGTATGATCACTGATGCAAGTAAGATCGATACCTTTTTGTTCAGTTTTAATGAGCCCCCCAAAAAGACAAAAGTATACTCGTTGGGAGAGAACAAGTGGCTTAAACATCATGCTCCTATGTTCCACGTGCATGGAACTGACATAAGTAATGAGGAATGCAAATGATACTGGCAAGTGAGATCCCCTCTTAGCAGTCGTTCTCTCCCTGAGCAGGTGAGTGCAAAATAGAGGCCAAATAATGCAAGAGGTGGGTAGTCAAGGCTACTGCATAGGAGTAAGCGAGATATGTGAAAACAAAAACACAACGATGAGAGGCATGACATAAGCAACAAATGCATAGGTGACTATTAAGCAACATAAAAATTTTTCGGGAACCCCCCATGAGACATGGCCAGAATATAGATGAAGAAAGGAAAATGAGGATCAATCTTCAAGTCATGATGTGGCTAAAAGAGGGCTCCTGGGCCTACGGTAAAATGCAACATCGACACAAAATGGATATCCAGGTGCTAGCTAGGGTGCCCATGAAGGGTAGGCACTACTAAACCGATTATGAAATGAAAAAGGAATGGCTAAGGTCGCAATTGGTCGAGTTCAAACCTAATCCATAACACTAGCAATATGTGTTATAACCCTAAATTGCACTATCCCTACTTACCTGGCATCAGGCCTCTGCGTATAGGCTTAGAACCCTAGCTTATTGGTCCGTAGGGTAGATTACCCCACAACAATATGGATGGTTAATAATGCAAAGAAGAATATGCAGGGAAACACATATCCCTATATGCCAGGTGAGAAACACGTACCTCAAGTTTAGAGGGCGTTGCCATATTTGTAAAAATTCCCTAGAATCCTGTCAAATGCATTTAAAGTAGATCCCATGGTCAATTAAAAAATTAAAATGACATGAGATCTTATTAAAGTAAAAGAACCACTTTCATGTCTCATAGTGAAAAAATGAATATTTTTTTCCTCCAAAATGTTATAAAAATATAACTTACCTTGGAGAAAACTCATTCTTCACTTGCAAGATAGGAGTGTAGAGAGCTTTGGAGAGAAATCCCTCAGCCAAGAGGAGGTTGTGAGATCGGGGTGGATATTTTTTTAGGCATTCAACCATCATATTTGATCTAGGTAAGCCCAAAGAAAACCTTCCTTTGCATTATCTATATTTTCGTGGGATGTGGGAAACAATTTGTGGCCCACAAACCCGGATTTGAACTCAGTTGAGCGAGTTCGCATGCATCCTTGTGTGACACCATGTAGGTATCAAGAGGTGCATTGCATGGCACTTTGATGTCATCATGAAGGGCCCCGTGGGACACCAACATGTCATCATGAAAGGGCAAGGGAAAACTACAGGAGAAATCCGAATGGGCTACCCTTAGGGGAGAGTTTAGGTTAGTGGGCATGATTTTTAAGGAAAATTTTACTAATGGGTTGCTGCTAGATTTTTGTTTTGGATATAGATAATCTTGGAAAAATGATCGAGTGGAAATAAAGGAAACATGAAGTATATGACTATAAGGCCCAAGGGGATGATATGACCTTGGCAACTCTTCGGGAGTGTGGGCTTATGAATTTCTTTCGTTGTCCAATGTTGGGGTCCCTTGAGTTATTACTAGACCAGCTGGTCTAGTATTGGGAGTAAGATCATAAGTGATTCATGATCCAAGGGAAAATATTAGTACTAGACATAGATGATATTTATTTTTCCACTGGGTAGTCTCATTGAGGTGTACCATGGAGAGTGGACTACACACCAAGAAGTGAGGATCATACAATCAACAGTTATATTGAGGAATGTTGTCAGGCTGGTTCTCAAAACACGAGCAACTAGACTCCCATATAGGATATTGTTGATAATCCATTGAAGACCATTCTATTTTTCATTACCCAGGCCTTAGGTTCTATGGCCCCTCATTTGGCTTCTAGGTCCAACATGCAGGTGGATCTCATTTTCTTAGAGCATATGATATTTAACTGGTGAGAGGGAGTGTTTATGAACATGAAAAACCAAATGTCTCACTATAGACAGAGTAGGAAAAATTAGTTTTGTTATGGCTCTCTACTCATGACAATTTACTTGGAGCAGGTGCCTCAGTTAGCTCCACGGATATTGCTCGGTCAACAAGGACCCATAGAGCCATACATTTTATTTTGGGCCAATTATATGGCCACGCTACCAGGGGGTCAACATCATGAACACTATGGTATTGGATTTACGAGTTTGTGGCGGATCCAAATCATGAGTATCAAGGAATTTTCGTATGCAGGAATGGATTTTCATAAGGATCCAGAGCTTCCATTGCCCTTAGGTGAGGCTTGGGGCCCTACAAGTAAATGTGTGTTTTGGGTAGAGGTAGTCCCTTTCTCATTATTAGAATTCTTCTTCTCGTTCCTCTTTTTCTTACCTTCAGGTTGCTGAGAATTCTTTATTTGCGTGGACTGCATTAAATTCACCTCGGAGGTTTGAGAAGGAGATGTAGAAGTTTGAGCATTAGTGATAGTAGACTATGGTTGTGATTGAATGTTGATTTAACCCATATGATAATCTAACTAGTTCACAAATGCATGTGAAATGGAACCAACCACACCATCGGCATGTGGTATTGGGTTGGATTTTCATGGATCGGCTGATGGGTGAGGAGCATTTGGGATGATGTCACATAGAGTACTTGACTAAGAATAAATCAAGTCCAAAAGTTGGACACAGAAAATGGATTTCTCCTCGGTGGTCAGCCCGACCATAGCTACTTCCCTGACAATGGGTGGTAAGAGGGACTTGGTAAACCACTCTGTAAGGAGATTTTCTAGAATATGAGTCTCAATCATCATATTTTGTCTCCACCACTCATGTATATGATTAGAGATGTGAGTGGTATTATCTTGACGTAGATAATTCAAAAGATATGTTCCTATCTCATACTGAATATGAAGTTGGTAGTGCATTAAAAATTCCATATCCAGGTCATTGAAGCTTATAAAAGAACCACCTTTAAGTTCAATGTACCATTTGGTGGCAGCACTGGTAAAGGATCTCTGGAAAAGACACACCCTCACACTATCATCCATCAACAAGTTGGATGAACACCACAAGTGGTAAGTCATGATGTGTGTAGAGGGACCCTCTCCCGACTTTCCATCAAATTTAGGAATGTTTGATGGTATCTTGGATAACATCGTCCACCATGAGGGGTCATGGGATATAGGGTCATTCATTAACCGTGAAAAATTTGGTAAAGTGAGCGTTGCTATTATTGGATAAATCCGTAAGTGCGGACACAAACCGATCTCCCTAGATCCACCTGGATCTAGAACAAAGCAAGACAGAATGATACTCTTTCCCTAAATGTTAACTATTGAATATACTAGAAGATACGATCAAAGAACATACCTTATGATCACTTCCTTTGGTATTTGTTGCTCCTGCTTCGCTCCAGTGCTCTCGTACATTCAAGATCAAAACAATACAAACCAACCGAAGTGAAGAAAGCACAATCTATTCAACAGTCAATCTATGTATATAATCAAGGAGTTATACAATAAAGTGGAATTAAATTTATGGGAAAGGGGCAGATTACTGTATCATATTGATGGAAAGTAAAGATTACAACCTGAGCCTTGATGTTGCAAACTTCCTTTCAATGGCCCTTAGCTCTGACACACACACTTGCTCACTTGCATGAAGAAGATCAATCACTTTTGATAAACTTGCTGGAGTTCTCTTAGCTGCTGTAGCTTCAGTCCTTCATACAGTCTTTCACTAATTATCCAATAAATCTCTTGCTTGTTTGGTTCTAACCTTTTCCATAAGAATCCCCTCAATATATAGGAGAGAATGAATTAGTTACTTGGATAAGAATGATCCCAAAATATCAGAAAATCCAGTACTTAGATAACCATTCGAATGCCATCTCATCCTTCTAGAAGATTCCCTTCTATAATCTTCGAGAATTCATCTTTTTCCCTTCTTTAGAAAGAGTTCGCACCCTAGTAGTTAGACACAGTGAGAACTTCTCACATCCTGGCTTATGGCAGTTTAGCAGCCTGCGAACCTTCCTCAAAACTGTGATTTCTGGAAAGAGATGAAGGTAACTTTTCTCAGGAGAAAGTTCTAATGAAGAGCCTGAGTACACCATCATCAATACATAATCATGATGACCAAAATCATGGGTAACATAATGCCCCCCAAAGTATGAGGTCAGAACTAGTGACAACCGATAGACTTTGTAAGCTGCATGTGTGTGTCGAGAACCAGGAGCACATCTAATAAAAAACCTGCAAACACCCAAGCATCTGCAGAATATCATACATACCAATTCTGAGGTAGGCATTCCCATACTCAGATCACAAACTGATGACATTATAGACAAAGGTCATGGCCACCAATCATACACTGTGGATCCATGCTGTCAAAATATAGCATAGCCACCTGAATACACTGTGGATCTATGCGAGAAATTTCAAATCAAGACGACATAGCCATGAAACATACACAATGGATCTATGTGTCACAAATTATACATAGTCCATCGCAACCTAGATCACAAAGATAATATCCAGGGTCTTCAATTTCGTCGTCCAAAGTACAAATCTAACCATGTGATTACATGTGTTGAAGTTGAACATGGTAGAAACCACTTGATTACCAGTCATTGATGAGACCGTTAACAAGTGCGAGGGAAATCACCATTGATGTCAATGACTCCCAAGGTACTATAGTACAATCCATCGACTGTGAATAAATGAGTTGATGTCGAACATCCGACGAAATCTTTTGATTAGGGGTCAATGATGTAAACCCACTGTCGAAAGCGAGGAAACTTGCCATTGAGGCATGCAAGCTCCAAGGTGCTAAATAATTTCTATGTCTTGATTCCGGATAATGAGCTGAAGTCAACGGAACAAAACTTGTCACAAGAGGGCCTTAATGTATCCCCCATCAATGACACGAAATGAGTAACAGAGTTTGAAGGTGAAACATAGCATGTTGCAAATTGGACTGGACACAGGGAAGGCTGACACAGAGAGAATGGATAACTGCAGATGGCTAACTCAATATAGGTTTCAGATGGACTTCTCTTGAACATATGAATGACACGACCAATGATTTGGCATCATTGACTCAAAGACGACACATGGAATGACTTTGTAATCAATCGAAAGAGAGACAAATGGATTTCCCAAACCGGCTTCAAATGATGAATAGGGGGTGTCATGTTCAAGAGCGACACTTACTGCCAATCAATACGAAGATGAAACACATCCCTTTTCCAAATTTTCCCCCACCATTTCTGGCGAGTACCTCTTTATTTTTACACAATCTTGAGGAGGATAACATATGCTTGTTGATATAAGCTCATCCTTCGGACAAGTCTGTCAGAGTATATTTAACGAACCCTAAGAAGGAGTGGTTCGGTCCCATCACGGGTCTATCAATGTTTGTTTAACGAGTCCAGAGATAGTAAACTCGAAGGTTTTTCAAGATTATAGAGTTTGGAAAAACACTTAAAAGAGAACTCTCTCAGTTCCTTTTTTGTAAAATAGTCTAGACGAGACCAAAAAAGAGAGAAATTATCGCTCACCAGATGCATACTTCAAATACTTTATCGAGCGTGAAAATAGCAAGGTCGCTCGATGATCTTTTCATGTTTAGAGAGTCTGAAAAGAGCTTAAAGAGGACTCCAGGGGGGTTCCTTTTTCATATAACCTTGGTGAGCCCAAAAAAGTGATAAAACTATGCTCAATCACGTTCTTATGTTTTTCACGAGCGTAAGAACGGACAAAAACGACGCTCGAGGTTTTATGTAAAAACCATAAAAAACAATAAAAAACACACCATAACGAAGAAAAATATGTCCATATCCTTGTATGTAATCATCAATGTTATTATGCCTGCAAGTCATTACACTTATCTTGATATTAGGAATTAGGTTTAATCAATAAATAAGCATAAAAACCCAAAATGACATAGTAAAAAGTAAATTAAATGAGTAAATAAACATTTTTACCATATCATTTCACATTTCCACTATTGAGCTCCAAAACCCCCCTTTTACCCTCCGAATTTGGCGTTGATTTTTGGGAGCTACAAGAGATCATTCAACAAGCTGTCTGCAACATTATGGTAAGCTCTTCATCCTTGACATTTTCATGGTTAAAATTTTTGATTTCATTGGTTAGTTTTTCAGTTTCAAGTGGTTTTTTGGACCCTACATGCGCGTTGGCATTCTCGCAGGCAGCCCATACGGGGCCTGCGAGAATGATGCATTCTCGCAGGCAGCCCATACGGGGCCTGCAAGAATGATGCATTCTCGCAGGTGGGCCTTAAGCCACCTGCGAGGTTCTCGCACTGTGCTAATGGGGCACCTGCGAGAACCATAAAATTCAATTTTTTTTTAAATATTTAGCCAACGAAAAAGATCCAAATCATGAACAAAATCATTAATCCTCCTTTAATGTTCTGTGTGCAGATAAATAGCCATAAACATGGTTCTTGAGTGGCGTGAACGAGAACATGAAGAGGATAATGCAAATGCCGAGAATCATCCTCCCACCATAGCTGCATTGAGAGATTGTGGGCTCTTAAAATACTTTCGCATCCCGGGCATGAGGGCCCAAGTCAGACTACTGGAGTATCTAGTCCGTATGTGGGACCCAGATCAACAAGTTTTCAATGTAGGAGCTCACACATTGTACCTAAGGCTGAGAGTAAAAAGGGAAAAGTTGCTATCTGGGGGGTACAAGACTTGACCCTCCGCACTATCCTCTTTACTATAGTTCAGATGGATGGGAGTTCTGCTCCTCATATGGCATTACAGAGCTACTTCTAGTACGCCATCGAGTGTACAGAGCCTCGAGTATTCAACTGGGTAGATGCTGTGCTTCGCAGTATCAAAAGGCAATTAACCAAATGCAGGTGAGGTGAATTGAAACAATTTGGTTATGGATCTTTGTTAGTGTCCTTCTTCCTCGAGAGGGTCCCCGTATTTAGACTACAGGTTGAGTGGGACTTCCCGAGTCCTAGGGATCGAAGAATGCTGAGATGGTGTCGGCTCATGGCCCGGCACGTGGCAGGACCAATCGTCAAGTACGACGATATTTTATTTGACTGGCTTCAAAACCAGATGTTGATGGTCGATGACTACGCTTATGTCGGGTTGGATTTCTGAGGAGATCCGGATTTAGCACTGCCTGAGGACGCTCAGTGGGGAGACCTTGGTAAGAAGTACACACATTTTCTCTTTTTAAATGTTTTTGAATTTTTTATCATATTCAAATATTTTTTTTTTATATATTTATCCAAAGACTAACACAAAATGTTTGTTGATAACACAGATGTTGGACTGTATAGACCTCCTGACACCTCTCCTATCCAGCGACGAGGAGAGGTAGCAGTAGCAGCACCATAGTATGCTAAAGATTATCAGGTGGTGGAACATAATTTAGAGGGCCTGACAGTAGACATTCCAGATATGACTCTGGAAGAGGTTCCACGATGCGATCAGTGTCACACTGTAGGGGTATTAGAAGCTATGGGTCGACTGCTCCGTAGGGTTGCTAGGGCAGTTGTGTGTTACCGTGAACTTCATCCATGACGTCACTTTGTAGAAGCTATGAGCTTCAAATTTTGATATTTTGGTCTTCGGACAAACTTTTTGTAAAAAACTATTTTGATCATTATATATATAGATGGCTTCTATCAAATTACTTTATATTGTGTGAATTTTAATGTGTTTGATTTATAAATGGTTCAAATGTCTGTCCAATACATAATTAGCCAATGCATCTGTTAATGTATTAAGACATCTAGGAATATGCTGATATTCAATGTGATCAAAATATCGTTCCAAGAGACGAATTCACAAATACACCTGTAACAAAGTAGGACTTCAAATATAGTAGATATTACTTAGCTGTAGTACTACAAGCTGCGAGTCAAGTTGCACAAACAAATGACGAATTCCAAATGAGATAGCGTCAACCAATAATTCAATAATGACACTATACTCTACAATGTTGTTGGTTGCACGACCAAGACATACACCTCATAAAGATATAAGTTCATTTGTTGGGGCATAGACTGCCCACGCAGCGGAAGCTAGGTTCCGAGTACTACGGCTAGCACCATCAGTGAAGCCAATATAGGGTAGCGAAGACTCCGACATTTGGCAATCAAACACAACATCACATAAGGGCAGAGACCAGATAACGTCAAAAGAAAACTAAAGTAACACACACAAAGTATGATACATAAAATAAAAGTACTTGTGCACAAATGATTTATGCATAGTACTTCTTCAAGTACAACCCATTCCTAGGTTCACTCAAAGGGATACCATCGTAATCGACCAGCTCATATGCTCCTTTTTCCAAAACTCGACGAACAATATAAGGACCTTGCCACATTGGTTCAAATTTCCCAGCTCCTAACACATCTCGATCCTATTCATAGAGAAGAACAAGATCACCTTCAGAGAAAATGCGAGGCTTGACATGCTTGTCATATTGTGCCTTGGTAAGTTTCTTCTAGGCTTCGATTACTAGAGTGGCGTCACGTCGAGTTTCGTCTAATCACATCAGATACAATAGATGTTTTTCTTCAGCATAAGTATTGGGTAAGAGTTCGACAACTAGCTTCAGAGAAGGTATCTCACATTCTATAGGAAGAATGGATTCCACACCATAGACTAATCTAAAGGGTGTAAACCCAGTAGCGGATTTGACAGATGTCTGATACGCCCACAATGCTGAAAACAACATCGTGTGCCAACTTGTTTTATGAATGCCTATCATCCGTCGAAGCATAGTTATGAGAAATTTGTTGATTGCTTCGACCTGGCCATTAGCTTGCGGATAATAGGGTGTTGAGTTATCATGATAAAGACCCAACTTTTCTGTAAGTTCAGACATCATAAAATTCCTAAAATGACTACCGTGATCAGTAACGATAGCTTGGGGAACACCAAAACGAGCTATGAAATGGTTAAAAAGAAACAACGCTGCAGTCTTTCCAGTATTATCGAATGTTGGCATCGCCTCGACCCATTTTGTAAAGTAATCAACAACTACAATGATGTAACCATGTCCCCCGACTGAGTGAGGGTGACATGTCATGAAATCAATGTCCCATTTCGCAAAAGGACCAACTGAGACCACAGGATGAAGAGGAGCAGGATGTGACCGAATTTTCTGATTGTAGGTCTGGTAGACATGGCATTTCTGAACGACAGTAATGCAATCGTTGAACAAGGAAGGCCAAAAATACCTTGCACATAAGATCTTCTGGGCAGTATCATACCCAGACATATGACCACCACATGCTCCAGAATGGCAGTCATTCAGAGCTTTCTTGGCTTCGTCAAACGTCAAACAATGTCGAAAAATAGAGTCAATTCCCTGATGGTAAAGAGTATCCCCGAGGATAATGTATTGACGAGCTTGATAACGGACGCGACGTCGTTCAGTACTAGACAAAGCAGGCTGGAAAGTTTGGGTTTGGAGATATATAATGATATCCCCATACCAAAGATCTTCAGTGCTAATAAGGAAAAGAGATCCATCGGGCAATGAATCTACTGCTACATTTTCTGTGGCAGAGTGAGGAAAATCACATATTAACTCAGCAAAAACTAAGGATTTCTTAGACGTGGCACGATCGAATTCCAAGTCAAACTCTTGGAGTATGACAATCCATTTGGAGTATTTTCCCCCTAGCAATTGACGTGTCAAAATGTGTTGCATAGGGTTGCAATGAGAAATATCTGTAGTTTTTCTTGAGAGAATATAATGCCGAAAGCATTGAACGGCTTGTACGGTAGCCAAAGCTAGTTTTTCAACATGTTGATACTTGATTGCAGTTGATGTGAGACTTCGACTCAAGTAATAAATAACATGTTCATCGTGTGCATCATCCTCTTGAACGAGAACCATGCCAATGGTATACTCTGAGGCAACAAGATAAATAAAATAATCACAACTATAATCAGGAGGGAAGAGAAGTGGAGCTCGCGTGAGGGACAACTTCAAAGCCTCAAAAGCATTGTTGGCCATGGTATCCCAGACGAACTCTGAATCTTTCTTTAGTAGCCACGTAAAACCATGAGTAATCTCGGCGTAATTAGGGATGAAACGACGAAGAAAGTTTGCTTTCCCCTGCAAACTTTGTAACTGGCGCAGTGTAGAAGGAGGAGGGAGATTAAGAATCCCCTCAACCTTAAGAGGATCTACCCAGATCCCTTGACGTGAAACGATGAAACCTAAAATACGGCCAGATTCTATGCAAAAAATGAATTTATGAGGATTTAAACGGATACGATAGAACCGACAACGAATGAAAATGGCTCAGAGATGAGTAGGGTGATCGACACGGTGCAAAGAATGAGCTAGTAAATCGTCCAAATAGGGTTGAATGATATGCTTTATATCATGAAAAGCATAAGACATAGCACGTTGAAACGTCGCACCAACGTTCTTAAGACTGAAGGGAGTTTCCTATAGGCAAATGTACCCCAAGGAAAAATAAAAGCAGTTTTATGTTGGTCCTCGGGAGTGATGTTAATTTGATTATAGCCAGAGAAACCATCCATGAGAGAAAAGATTTCACTTCCAGCACAGTCATCGACAATCTGGTCAAGGAAAGGGGTTGGAAAGTTGTCTTTTGGACAAGATTTGTTAATATCCCTATAATCAACACATACACGAATACTACCACCTTTCTTGTCAATCGGTATAGGGTTAGAAACCCATTCTGTCAGATCCACGGGATAAATAAAGCCGACTTTGAGAAGTTTTTCAACCTCGAGCTTGATAGCCGCCGCTTGACGAGGGTGGACTGGACGAAGGCGCTGCCAGACTGGTTTAGCTCCAGGGTATGTCTTTATCTCATGTACAACAATTGCAAGGTCGATACCTGGCATCTCTTCATAGCTCCAGGAGAAGATGTCATGAAATTCTTTGAACATAGATGTATAGGTGATGATTTCATCCGAAGAACACGAAGCTCCAATGTGAACATTTTCAACTATCCCAGGTTTAACTGATATGTCAATAGGAATAGTGGGAGAGATATTACTGAGGTTCCCTTCGGCAAACACATCATGTGTATATCCGGGAACGATCGATATGACAACAACGGTCGACGGAGTCAAAATCCGTTGGTAGTTCTCGAGAGTGCGTTGTTCCAAAAAGAGTATGGAATGATGGTGCCCATCGTCCCAAGGTGTGTCCTCCATGATGGACATGATCATCTCGTCAGTGGGAAAAATGACACGGAAAGGATCAGGAGACAACTCATCAAGAGAGGGTGTAGAAGGTGTTGCTAATTGAATGGCATGATAAGCAGACTCAACCAGACTTAACGGCATGACGTCGCCGAAACGAGTGTGATCTCCAGGGTCAGGGACTATCCAAGGTTTGGAAGACACAGGAAGTTCATGAGGTACGGTAGAGATCATGTTGATAGAAGCAACTGACGGGCATGGAACATCAGCCGGTGGAATGGGGAAAGTACCCATTAACGAAGAGTCCTTTAAAAGGCCTACATCGACATTCTTGTAACCCGGTGGGGTTTTAGCTATAAACGACACGTTGCCAGTACGAGTATCAGAATTAAAGAAGGCAAGTTGGTCAACTGTAACAACTTTTCCTTGATGAGGAAAATGTACTACACGGAAAAGTGTGGACACAACAACATGCATGGAATCTATCTAGCTACGACCAAGCAAAAGATTATAATCAAGGGGAGCATCGAAAACTTCCACTTCAACTTGGACTGTCTTACCTTCTAGAGTAACAGGCAATGATGGAAGAACACCATAAGGCTTAAAACCAGAGCCATTAAAGGCTTTCAAAGTATTTTGCAATTCCTTTAAGGGAGGAGAGCCAATGGCTTTCCAACAAGCAAAAGACATTACACACGTAGAGGCACCCTCATCGATAACAGTTCGACAAATGTTCTTGTCAGAGACAATAACTTGTATCTGGAACACAAGCTGAGGAGGTAACCTTGGAATATGATCTTCCAAGTCAAAGACTAAATTCGTATTTGTTGGGTCAATTCCACCTATAGCTTTCAATAGAGCCTTCCGTTGTGCAGGAAAAGACTGAAGGACTTCAAGGGCAGACATCGTTGAAGGTGCTTGGGCCAAATCTTCGACAATGCTATAGTTCTGGGCCGTACGAGCATGAGGATTGAAAGATGATTTTCGAACAACACCCTTAGGGGGGGG
>CBVK0100410570.1:0-12439 GCA_900067695.1 Picea abies | reverse complement strand
TAACTGTTCTTCCTACTAGTCAGTTGTTTGCTTGATTTGTCGTTAGAAAATTTTTAGTGTGTGCTTTGTATTCCACGCTAGCTAAACCTTATTGTGTCAGTTGATCATTTCACAAGGTGGAATATCAAAATCTCTTTCATTCTCATAGGCTTTAGGACCTACCACCAGTTACTTTGGAGCCACCTCCGCCATCGTTGAGGCACAGACTAGATCAAGAAGTCTCATTCGAAGCTATCGAGCCATACAAAACTGTACCTGAGCTAGCTCCGAGAGAATACTTTCCTACACTAGAGGAATCCATTTTTTCTGACCTCGAGACTGAATGTTTAAGGACAAAAAATCCTCCTATCATTGACTTATCAACACCGTTTCTAATTCAGATAGTCCCTCCAGAGGTGACTTCACCTGAACGACAATTTGTTCGGCAAGTAGCAATGGAAGCAACTAGCACTACTTCATCAAGGAGTCCCCATACTCCCATATCCACTGTCAAAGGAGGGGGCATTGTACCTCCTCCCCTACCTCTGCCTGTCAGGATTACAACTGTCTAGACGCCCATTACTTTGGGCAGTGGCACAATCCATTAGATGACTTTAACCACTATTTCCTCCATCCATAATTATTTTGGCACTCCCTTTTCATAAGGGATGTGTGGTTTTGATTCCATTTCAATTCTAACATACACTACATATTTTTGGTTTGGGGGCATGGAGCTCTAATGCTCCCTTGCAAGGACCGACCATGGGGACCACTTCCCCATTCAATGCTATACGTTATGGTGGGGGTCACATCCCTCCTTTGTCCCCTTTGCTCGGAGGAAATTTCCAATAGTCGGTCGGGCTTAATACCAACTCTAATTTTTTTAGTGGAGGGAGTCTTGGACCTCAATCCTACATGAATCTGGTGGGATCAATTCCATTTCCTTTTTTTGGTGTGTTTGTAAATAATTCTTTCTCATCATCTGCTTTATCAATCGAGGGAAACCTCGTTTTTGTTCAACAAAACCCTATGCAAGGTTTCATTCCTTCTCAGGGAGTGATGACATGAGTTTACTCCTCACAAGGTCTTGGAAATCCTTAGCAAGGATTGTTTCCTTCACAAGGGATGTTGATTGGGTGCAACCCCTCCCACACTCTGTGAAACCTTGAGAAAGGTTCAATACCTATGCCAGGAGGTTCGGTTGGGGGAATACCCAACCAAGGTCCTTGGTACACTATACATAGAGAAATCCCTACACAAGGAATGCCATCCAACTCCGGGAATCAGCCAACGATGGAGAATCAAACACAAGTCCTTTTTACTGGACAGGGCCACCACGGTCTCTACCAAAACCTTGGCTAGCAGCCAAACTTTTCCTGGAAACCTAGTGCCAGCCAAAATCCAGGCCCCTCTTTTCATGTAAATACGCTACAACCAAGACTATGTTTTCTGGAAACTCTACATTTTCCAGACTTGTCGAAACATTTGAACAATCCGATCTGTCATGATCCATGTTGGCCTGCCATGCTGACTAAGTTTCCCTCAGACCTCCCTAAGTTTGAAGGAAATCCTGGCAAATATCCAAGTGATCATGTCACGACTTTTCACTTATGGTGGTCATCCAATTCGTTAAAGGATGATTTCATTCAGTTGTGTTTGTTTCAACACACTCTTAAAGGAGGTGCAATGAAATGGTATATCAAGCTCAATAGTTCGAAGTATGCTTACTTTAACGACCTGGATATGGTTTTATTAAACCATTTCTAGCTACTATTAAGATACGATGTTGGCATTGAGTTGTTGGCCAACTTTGAGTAGACGAAATATGACTATATCTCTAAGCACATCTGAGAATGGCAGCGATGAAAGAGTTTGATGAAATTTAAGGTCCCTCGCACATTTTTTCTTGAGTGGTTCCTAAATTCCTTGGTAACTTGTGTATCCAAGAACGTCGTGACGTCCAGATTTTTTTCTGAAGAAGAGGCTATCATGAGAGCCCAACAAATGGAATTGTATTATTCTCAGTTTGGTATTCTATACGAGATCCTACCTGATGCACCATAGTCAATGTTCAACAAGACAAAACAAAATTCTGGGCCTCACGCCAATGACATAGTAGGCTCAACAAAAAGCAAGTCCATAGATCAATTGTCTAATCAATTACAATAGTTATCGATCCAACAGACTGTGGCCAACCAAACTTCTAGTTCGGATTCCCTCATAAACCAAATGTAGAATATACACAATGTGCAATCGAAAAATCCCAAGGGTAATTAGAAAACTGAGGGAAAGAGGAAACCTACAAATAAGAAGGGTAATGAGGATAGGAAGGCTACAAATAATTATGGCTAGGGAAAAAATGAAAGGTGAAAGGTGAAGTTTCCATGTAAGCTTTGCATGGACGATCACTTAACTCACCAATGCCCTCGGCTTGAAGAAGCCCATAAGATCTTGGCACAACAACAACCTGTCGTGTTGACTAAACCTTTTCAACAAGGGAAAAATATGGCTCAAGCTTCCTCATCCACATGCACGCCTGGGTGTAGTTAGGGAACCCCCGCATCCAATAATAACAATGGGGCCACAAAAATTTATATTATGAAAGCCAAAGCTCATCTATATACTAGGGCTCATAAATATGGAATGCCAGAATCTGTTGAAAACGGAAAAGAAGCCTCCAACCCATTGAATCCTCTTCAAATTGAGAATATAGTGGGAGAAACGATGACTTGCACACCTAAAGGTGTGTTAAAAAAGGCTTCTCACAACCCCAACACAAGGTTTTCTTAGAGTTACTCTATCGTGGAGGATCTGACACAAACCCCTTATGCAATGTCTTCTCTGGAGGTCCTCCAAAGTTTCCCCTCACATAGGAAAGCATCGTTTTCTACCTTGGAAGCAACCGAGACCACTAACTCAGGAATGATTTTTTTTGACCTGACTGACCATAAAACTCTTCTTCATCACCATGTCATTGTTTAGATAGTAGTGGTGTATGCCACGAAATCATTTACATAGAACATTTTCCATATGGTGGTGAATGAGGGTGCCTCGACTTGTGTGATGTCATTGGCATGTTGAAAGGCCATCGACAAAATTAATTTGCCTTTGTCACTCACATTGCTAACTATGTTTGACAGTCAATATTTCAGACCACATGGCATAATTACCTCTTTCCCCGTGCATTTGGAGGGAAAATCTGTGTGCGTCAAAGTATAAATAGTCGATGCGCCTCTCAACTACAATATTTTGTTAGGGAGGAGTTGGACCTATGCCATGACAAGGGTTGTATCCACTAAGTTTCAGGTATTATGTTTTCCTCATGAAGGTTGGATCATAACCGTTGATCAATTATCCTTCTCCTGTCCTAGCCCTTCATTGGGGGCATCCACAGTCTCAATGATTAATAACCCACAACCAAGTACTACCAACTTAGGAGCCAGATTGTTTCCATCTTTAATGGGAACTTTTGATTGTCTGTCGCCTCCCAATGATGTTAGGTTTGTTTCATCTGTCCCTGACCAGCCAAAGGTTGCAATCATTCAAGTCATGTATTTTAAAATGAGGTATTTTAATGACCCGTGGGATTTACCTTCCCCATTGGCTTCAATGGAAGGGGTAGGGAACCTTCACATGGCCATGCCATTATCCGTTGTCGAGGTTGCATACAATATTGTCGAGCAAGTGTCGATGTAACACACCCAACCCCTTAAGTACCCTTTTAATGGATGGGTTATAAAAATTTTCTTTTCTCAATCATATGGAATCCTCTTCTCGAGATTCCCATCATATTTTGTTCATCAAGATATTTCCAACGACTGTTACCATGATCAAATATGAGCTCTGGATTGGAAGTTATGCCCTTCTA
The DNA here is from genome assembly GCA_900067695.1 of Picea abies. NCBI lineage: Eukaryota > Viridiplantae > Streptophyta > Pinopsida > Pinales > Pinaceae > Picea > Picea abies. The sequence goes on along the minus strand of CBVK0100410570.1, from coordinate 8,592 downwards.
AAGATCTTCATGCATCAATGGCCAAAGGCCATGTGGCACCCACATGGGTTCACCTCATTTGTACCATCCCACTAGGAACAGACTCGACTAGGGTTTTCATCCTTTAAAGATGACATGGCCACTAGAGGGGCAGATACAGGGATGTTCCCCATGCCTTCACGATTACCAAGCCTTTTCCCCTTCATCCTTCCTGTCCATGTCTGAGACATTTCTGGAGTCCTGAAGTCCTAAAACCCCAGACTCCTGAAGGGTCCATAAGTGCACGTGGTGACATATTAAATTTAGAGGGAGCGATAGGTAGGTTTGGCCCTGTGGCTGGTTAACCCCATCGTTCCATCATCCCATGTTTCCCGAAGTCCCGAAGTCCCGAACTCTCAGTGCCCAGGATATTCCACCAACTATAAGGCCAAGCAAGCATGTGCCAGGGGGTTGACATGAGAGAAATGAAAGAGATGATATGTGGCCCTAACAATGGTAGACACATGTCATTTTCCAATTTTCTTATAAGGTCTGTAAAAATCATGAGTCAAGGTGACACGTGGCCTGTCGAACATGGTTCCACGTCACCCTAGGTGACATCATCGTTGCATGTCACTCTTGACTGACAACCTCTGGGATCCTCCAACCTATCCTACTTGTGAAATCGTCTGGAGCTCGAAAGTATGAAATCTTGATAGCAACCTCCCAATAAATTTTATCCCATGGTTGAGACAGTTCCACGTAGATCCCAAGATCTACGGCCTTTGTTGCTTCATGACCTTGGCGTTCAGGGGTTTGGTTGTGTAATTTCATTTTTACTCATAGAGTGGTCAATGCTAGACTGACCATGGTATATATCAAACGGTCAAGAGAGATCCCAAAGCATCCTCGGATCAATGGTTTCCATAGTTATCACATGGAATTGTTTGGGTCAATTCGACCTTAGGTTTTTTTATTTTTATCCTTAGTGTTGTTTAAATTTTACTTTTGTCCTCTTGATTAAGGTTGATGTTGGCCCAAACCCTTGGTTTATGTCTTCATATTTATGAAATGGCTAGACAATCCATCGTCCTTATGCCTCCACCACTACCTTGACATGTCACCACTTCCATGATGTGCTTAAACCCCTCCACTTTGTCCCTCTACTCATTAGAAGGTCAAATCATGTTATTTTGTACATTTCCATCTCATCAAGACATTTCACAGCACATGTGAAGTACACTTTGCTCTCATCTCCATAATTTCACTTATAATTCTTTGTCAGCCAATCTCCTTGTTTTCAACACTCATGTTTTTAAGGAAATAATGTAGGATTTCATCATTTAAAGCATTTCTAATTGTTTTTCCAAGATTTCAAATTCTTCCGATCTCGACACTGCAAAAAATGTTGTTTTCAGACAGGCACTATGGAATTTTCTATGAACTGGCTGGCGAGAGTGAGTTGGAGGTTAGACGAGTTGCAGGTGGATTCATCCAAGATCGAGCATATCAAATTTTGAGCCTCAACCTCCAGGTACTCCATGAGATTTCTCAATCCCTATTGAAGAACAATAAAAGGTTGTACATGTAATTGCTTCTCCTAGGCACTGCGAATTGGTGATCCCCACTACCAACCATCCCTATTACCTATGTTATCTCAATTCTCAACCAACTATAGAGCTCTCAGCTTCATTGATATAAATATTGAGAAAATCTTGTTGGCAAGCCACTGTGCTTATCCCTTACTTGGATTTTTCTTCCTACGTTGTGAATTCTACTGCCAATCCCCTATTTTGGTGTTGCAAACCCTGTACATCAACTCAACATTGTTATTCAATTACCTCACAACATGTACTAGTTGGTTACTATTAATATTTCCATTTTAATTTCAAGTCTAAAGTCTATCTATGTTGGAAACTGAAAAGAGATTTGCTGATAAAGTTATGATGATTTTGCAAAATCATGGTGATGTGTTACACTAAATCTTTTGCAAGCTTATTTCTCCTTGCTTCTCCATTTTTCCTGTATGGTCTTCTTCCATTCCTAACTATTAGCTACCATTTCATAAGAATAAGGGTCAAATAGGCTGAAGAACATTAAAACCCTATACAAAATCCATCTCTGAAAAAGATTATCCCTCGAAACCCTAAGACCTCTATCCTTTAGTTTTGCCTCTTGGAACACTCAAATTGTTGTCTTATTTTTCTTCCTAAATCAGAAAATGGATACTCCACAATAGAATATGGCTCACAAGGGTGGGGGCATAATGAGGATTGAACCCTATTACATGCAGTTATTTGTTGTTGAACCTTTGATCATAGAAGTCTTCCAAAGAGTGGGATGTTTCAATTTTTGTTAGAAGATGCAGAGGGGGCACCCTGATCTAGATAGAGAGTTTTCCTTGAATTTTGATGGAACCAAAACTAAGGTGGGAACTCTTGAACTTGAGGTATCTGAAGCAACCATAGCAAAAGCTACTGAGATACCAAATAATTCCTTCTCTAAAGAATTCCTCAAACTAGAATGTCAGGGAGATAACCTATCAAAGGGAGTTCCTAGGATCCATATGGTTGAGGGATTTGGTAAGATGATAAGGGTGATCCATAGATATCTCACCTGTGAGGGTAGGTTCACTATGATTTATCAGTACCACATTAGACTTTTGTTTCACTTCATAGGAAAAGACCTCATGGAACTCCCTTTCTATTTGTTTAGAAGAATTGGGAAAATGGTTGACAAGGTCCAAGCCAAGTCCAAGGCTATGGACACAAGTATTTTTCACTCAGGGTTGATTAAAATTCTTGTGATGGAGGAGTTGAAGAAGAAAAACATTGACTGGGATAATTTCATTGTCTCTACACATTTGCATTTAAATGTTGCTCCTACTCCACAATCTAAAGTGCAAAGTCCTCTTCAGGTTGATAGCACTGTTCACATAGAGACAAGTAGGAAGAGGAAGATAAAATACATTGCTAAATGTGATGAGGCTACTAAGGAATAAGAAGAATAAGGGGGATCTCATTACTCTCCAAAAAGGGAGTTTTCACCCCAACCAACTCCAAAATTAAAAAAAAATCCATCAGCTAGAGCCACAGGAAAAAAAGGAAGGAGGTTACTCTTCCCCTCACCAGTTACTGTAGTTGAAACTAAAGCTAGGAGGCCCTTCACCAGGTCATTAAACAAGAAGGAATATGTTGAAAAAGAGGACATAATAGAAGCTCCCATCAAGAGAAGGGGTAAAGGTAAGGTTGAAGTTGTTGAAAAACATAATGAAGTCATAGACATAACCACTCCCCCTGAAAACCCTACTTTTAAAAGGCTGATCAGACAGCTTAGAGAAGCCAAAAAGGAGATTGTTGAATTGAAGGGACAAGGGTTGTCTGAGAGAAAAGCGTTGAAGGATCTGATGGATATGTATTTGGAAACTATTGGTAAGTCTAGGTTTACAACAAAAATATTTATTCCCCTCGATAGGCATCTTAAGAATTTATACAGACAGAACATGGATTTACAAGATCAGATCATAAGACTTAAAATGGAGCTGCAACCTTTCAAGGAAGAGTTATCCCAAATAAATTTGAATGTGTTGGCTCAATCTTCCACCAAAAGGAGTACCGGACTCATGAAGTGAAGTGGAGTGTCTTAAAGAATCTCAGTTTTGGAAGTGCTTATCCTTGCATTTTTGAAGATTTTGGGGAAGTATAATGCCTATAGCTAAGTTTTTACTCATACACCATATTATGAGGCTTCTACAGGCTTACCTATCTCTGGGAAAGGTTTTTGGGTGTTTTGGGCTCAAACTGGACAAATTAGGTAGCTACAGGACATTTCATAGCGCCTACGTTGCAAATTGGTCTACATAGTTGGACACTGCAAACTTCGATGTGAAATCCGCTGCAAACTGGATGATACAGTCAACGCTACATGATTCACTGCAAACTCCTATTTTGATGGGTTCAATGGGATCAACGGTCACTAGATGTCTTGTGGAGAATGCTACAACTATTTGGAGGTCAGTTAAAGATGGAGGATACCTAGAAACAAAGGAAATGTGCTCAAATGACACCTCATTATACAAGATTAAGGTGTTAGGATAGTTTCCAACATTAGCATTTTTTATAGCATTTTTTTTCCCAAGTTTGTATAGGTGTAAGATTTTCAGTTTAAGGTGGAAGAATTCTATGTTAGAGGATCAAGCTCGCATTGTATGATATCATTCCTTTTTTAGGCTATAAAAGAATCATTAGAAGACATTTTGTGGGTTCGAATGGTTGATGTAAAAGACCTTTTTAGTGATTTTAATGAAACATAGCCTACTCTGGTTTTGATGTATCAGACTTGATGAAATCTTGTTTAATGGAAGTTAATTTGTTTTTGCCATATTATCTCTCTCACTCTGAAATTGTACTATCATTGAAGGATTCAAATGATATTTTGTATCTGTATGACAACAGATGTTTGATTGTGATACTGTTATAGCTTTCTTAGAGTTTTGTTTTCTTGGATTTAAGAATTTCTTGTATTTGAAGCATTTATCTCCTTTGTCTACTAGCATAGCCTGAAGCTAGTGGTAGACTCACTTTTAGTGTAGCGAAGGGTTCCAAGGTCCTAGTCCTATGGAAATATATCAAGCTCCAGAGGATACACCCCTAACTCTTGGCCAAAATTTGGTTAAGGTCGTGGGCGTCAGCCCATGGTTACTTGGATGACTGGTTTGAAGGAATCACCTTCCATTCACATAACTCAAGTTATAAAATAGGGAAAGGTAAATCGAGGGATCGACCAAACCCAAACAATATTGTAGAGTCTATCCCATCTCTTTACTTGTGGAATTGATCCTTGAGTAATCCATTTGAGAAATTTTCTAACCAGTACATAGGCCAAAGCCTTATGTCCCAAATTCATTTAAAACCCCATCACTGATATTTTTCTATTTCTAGGTAGAAGTAAGCAAAAAACAATTGACAAGGGTTAATGGTCAAACTCTACCTCAAACTATTTAGTTGGCTAGACCACCAGAGTCACAATTATCTAACATCCATACAAGATACAATAATATTCCATCATCCTTATATATCAAGGATGTATATGTATAGAGAAAATACATTCATTCAACCAGACATTCTAAATTCAAGTTTATAGAGTCTATGGAATACTTATCTATTACAGTTGATAGTCGACCAACTGATTGTGTTTGTTCACCTCTCCACCCAACCATAGGCTTAGAGGCATTCCTCCTTAGCGCTAAGGCCACCCCTGTGCCAAGCCATGATATCACTAGGTAAATTTTGTAGTTTCTCATAGATTCTTTCTTTATCACAGCCTCTGCAAGGTTTATTAGATGCTCCCTCAACATCAACCTCATGACCTTCTAGTCAGGTCAGGTTTTTTTGGTTCTCTCCAGTAATGAGGGAAACTTATTCTTTCCTTTCTTCCTCTTAGAGTATCCAAGTCACACTCCCCTCTCTATGTATGGTCTCCTTCTTGTCTGCCCTTTTGTGTATCCTTGCATGCCTTTTCTTTTCCTTCCCCTAAAGGTTTTGGACTTGTCCTATTCCTTCTGTCAAAAGGAACTTAGGTCAATATGGGCCTATAGGGAAATGCGCTCTATGGTACTTCGAGAAGACAATTTTTTGTCTCCTCAGTCAGACTCTCCATGCTTCCATTCATTGGGGTAGTTGATTTTTCAACCACCAACCCTTTTCTTATTAACTGGTTTTTCCTTGGAACCAGGATGAGGCTTATTATTACAGTAAGGAGAATTTGGGTCATTCTTACATAATGAACCCTCTCTATATTTTCCTCACTCTTTCCTCTACTGATACCATGGCTAGTACTTCGAGGCTTCACCCCCACAATCATTTGTTGGAAATCTAAAAAACATACATTTACATTGTTCACATGCCATAGCATGGTGAGCATAATTAATTATTAATTACAAGTTGGGGGAAACAAGGGGTATTAGAATCCCCTCCCCCTTAAAATGGACAACCGTCCTCAGTGTTCTTTCTCAGTAACACCTATCATGCCTTTTTCATTCAGTTGCTTCAAAAATCTTGATCATCTTTCTTGGTTAAGTCCTTTATAGACCCTTGGCCTTCGTCACATGTGAAGTTCGTGGATTTTCCTCCACATGGTTGTCTTGTTATCTTGGCTCATTGTTTTTCCTTGACATACCATTGTGTGTACGATCCCAATCAATAATTTATGAGAATTATCAAAGTCTCCTCTTCCCTATGGTCACTCACCCTCCAGGCCCAAGATCAAGCATCCCCTTCTCTTCTATATAGTTCCTTAGGTGATCCATCTTGCCTTGCCAAGGATTTATCACATAAGAATATTTCTAAAGACTTCATTGAGACTTAGATTCGAGGCATCCCTTAGAATTTCTCTGATGAGGCATCCCTCTAGCTTGTGTTGCCACAACAGAGCATATTCTAGGGTGATCATGGCTTACCACATGGTTCTCCTGTCTTAATCAATATCCTTTTTCATGATTTGAATCTTGACAGTCTTCACCTGTCCTCCCTAGAAAAATATTTTGTGTTTCACCTGTATCATAGGTATACAGAAATCATGAGATATTATCATCAATTTCAAATTCATAATTTTCTTGGAAATTTGTCACCCACAGATTTCCAAATTCCACATTTATTTTCATATCTGTTCTGCATAGGAACCAGATTCACAAGTACGGGTCTTTCCTTCCTGTAGATTTTTTTCTTATCAGGAAATTGGTCTTCCTTATGGGCTTACAACACTTCCATATCCAAGACCATTTTCTTCCTTCAATTTCAACATTCTTCAGCCAAACAAATTGATAGTTTTCCTTCACTTTATATTTCCAAAACTATGCATACTAACAATCCAAGCCATTTTCATCTTTTCAACGGTACAAGGAAAAAGGAAACATCATTATTTACATATGAATCCTTTCAATCATACCAAGGTTTCCAAATGAAACTCAATATCAGTTGACTTTAATCAATGTGCCAATATTTATGGCCACATTCATACCCAATGTACCCTTACATTGGGTTCAAGATTGTCATACTTATGAAAAACACTTTGCCATGGTGTGTTGGAGCTCAACCAACCTCTTCACTATATGTTTAATCATTCTCATTCAGTCTTACAACAAGACTATGCTTCCTGCTATAGGTTGATCACGATCCCAAATCAATACATATGAAACTAAATTTTTCTCTTGAATGCACCCAATAATTCTTCCTTCATTAGTAACCAGGGTGCCAACACTCTCGGCCACCCAAAATTATCTTTTCTTTAACACCTCTGCAATACAAGTAGAGTATTGGAAATCCCTCCATTAATTGGAAATCTATTGTTCCCTCCTATGCAGTGTGCATTTCCTCAATGCATTCCATGAAAAGTGATAACTATGATCACCTTTATTCCCAATCTCCCTATAATGGTCATGGTATCCATGGTACTCCTTACTCATGCATTTTATTGCAAGGATTACAACTCACCCTTGACTAGCATAGAATTCCTCTCTCTATTGTTCAGATTCTTCTTTCCTAAATATTACCCTGCTTGGGTAGGAATGGCATACAAAAACCACTCAAAAATTATTTGCATATATTTAATATAATGAAATATTTTCAAAATGGATTCTTATCAAATTCCTTCATACCTTATGCCACATAGGTATGAACATTTTTATACCTAATGTAGCTACTCATACCATCTCTGATATTACCTCATTAATGGTGCTTTATGGGGACTTTTAAGGTCCCTTCAACAATATTTTAACAACAACCTTCTCATAGTCATCCCTTGCTTGAGGTTTTCCATCATTGGAAATTGTCTTTATCAAAAACTCCAATTTCTTTCTACACATGACATACATCACAAATATATTAGCCATCGTGTAAAATCAAAATTCTTGTATCATAACATTCAAATCAGTAAAATATTTTCAGATATTCCCAACATATCTCTAGACACTCTACCACATTACTCCTTAATGTGTTAGCTAGTGCAATTCCAATCAAATTTTTAGTTGTATTCTATGATCATACAACCATCAACATCCTTATCAAAAAAAACTTTCCTTCATTAGTAAATCAATCTCTCATACCAGAGAAAATACAATAAAAACAAAGAAGGGGTCAAGGAACTCTCCCTTTGTCCAAATCCTTCTACACAGCCTTGGACTTTCACTCCAACTAAGTTATTTTTCCAAGGCCTCATTGCCTTTACTTATCACGGCTTAACCAAGCCTATTCATTCAAACTTACTTCTTTATTCATTTTCCTTTTTCCAGCTGTACTTGTTTCCACATCTGGTCTTCTAAGGCTTACAACCATGTTAAATAATTCAGAGATTTTAGGGTGAGAAATATATTCCCCCTTTTTCTCCTGCTTTTCTCATGCAATTTACTCCCTGTTGGGGTATTCCTTCTCTTTTCCTTGAGCAACCTTGCTTATGCTCACCCTAACCTATTGGATACATCAACATGCTCCAATAGTAAACTTGTTGTTCCTATTGAATCATGAACCTGTGCATTCTGCACATTACCATTCAGTTATCAGAATGATCAACATTCATTTGTTAGTCTTCCACTCATACATTTTGTTTTAGAATGTAATCCAGGATATATATATATATATA
>CBVK0100410569.1:0-12439 GCA_900067695.1 Picea abies | reverse complement strand
CAGTTGTCGGATGTTCCAATAGATACCCGTCATCCGTTGGATCGGGAGAAGGCGCACAGAGTTTAGCCTTTGGAGTAAGCGCAGAAGAAGAAAGAAATCTGAACCGACAAATCTTGAATAGATCCCCATCAACCATCGGATCGGACAAGAACTGCACGAGGGTTACCATCGGGATTCCATCCATCGGCATATCGGGATTCTCGAGGACAAGAAAATCGAGACACTTCAAGTCTCGAAATGCCAGGAAGATATGGACCGTCCGTTTGAAGATACACGTGGCAGAGATCGAGGTTTACTATCGGGAGTCGGGATATCAACATTCCCCTGGATAGGAGATCGGGGAAGTTCGAAGTAAAAGCATCGGAAAAATCTGAGCCGTCCGTTGGGAAGACATGTGTTAGAAATCCGTAGAGAGTCGAGATATTCGGCATCAGGAAATCAAAGTTCCTGAGACCGTGAGAATTGGGACATCACAAGTCTCGAAATCCAGGAGAAATTGAAACCGTCCATCAGAGGAGGACGCGTGGCAGCAATCGGTGCCGTCGGGGAAAGTCCCGACAGAAAGTTGATGATCAGCGTTTGGGTCGTCGGGATATTGGGAATCCTGGTGACAATTTGTTTATGTATTTTGGAATCACGAAACTCAAAAACCCCGATGAGTGGGAGCCAGATGTCAGCATAACGGGAAGTCGGGATTCGAAGGATCGAGAATCTTGTGAGTCAATGCATTTTGGCATTGAAAACCCGGTAGCCCCGACAAGGGATAAGACTGCTGTCGCGGGGATAGTGGTCATGTGGGCCAGGAGCCTAGTCAGGAGAGCTAGCGTGTAAAGGGCGCGTCAGGATTCGAGGAATCGCGAGTCCTGAGGACGTTTTCATTTCGCGACATTGGGAAGTCCGAAACCCCGATGGGGGACAAGGCTGCGGTCTTGTGACATAAAGGTCACGTGGACCAAGAGCTTAGCCTGGAGGGGCTAAGGCCGAAAGAGAGAACTCATCGGAAATCGGGAAAATCGAGAACACAAGAACCCTCGACATCAGAAAGGACAAAACCCCGAAAACCTGAAATTGTTATTAGGAAAAGACCGCGGTTATGTACAGAGAGCCGTGTAGGTAAATGAAAGACCGTTGGATATAGGATTGGCATTTCGCTGCTAAAAGCTCCCGGGAGTCTCTTCATTGAGAAAAAAAGAAAAGAAAACGAAATAGTTCGATTTTAGGTAGTGGATATGTTACATCATGTTTGAGATTTGTTCCTTGAGAGCTTTATTTTCTCCCTCTAATTTTCTCTTGAGCTCAACAATTTCATTTACTTTGTTGCCTTCATATAATCTTTTATCTTCTAAAATTTCGAGTCTTCTTTTCATGCTCATGAGTTCTTTCACATATAGCTAAGATGACCACATTAATGGTGTTGATGTGGAACTATATAGGTCTTTTTTTTCATGGTTAACTGTTTTTATGTCTTCTTTGTTTGCTTCAAGAGCCTCTGCTCTGTCCAAGTTTAGTTCGAGATCCTTATTTTCTATTTGGTCCACAATGGATTAAGAAGCCTTACTCGATATGTTGTTCACTTTCGGCAAGATCATTGCAATTTTTTTCTTATGTGGTTGCCTTAGCTTTCGGGTCTGCCTACGCTTTAGAATCCCCTTATATTGCTTTGCGTTTACAAAAACCAATCTTTCATATGTATTTCTCAAACTTTTTTGTATGACTTTAGCGATCTCATTGATTTCGTCACGTAACGTGCCATTCCAACCCTGCTTTATGTTGCATTGCTAATGTAAACCCCGCTAACATTGCTAACATTTTATGTAAATCAGTACTACATTTAACCAACCCTGCTTTATGTTGCATTCCTAACATTTTGGCATTTTTCACTGGAATCTGGCTATATAAATCTGGGTGAAATAGCAAATTTCTATTTTTTAATTTGTATTTTTGAATACATAAATGGATTCAACCTATTGAAAAATCTCTAGGGAACTTGGATTATATAGAATTAACCACTCAAATCTGTAGATCCAACAATTTCTTGCCAGATTTCGAACAAAATTAAACAGATAATATCACTAGAAAATAGCCAAAACGTAGAACCTTTAGACTACAACTTGAAAAAGGGTTTGTACTTTTTTATTTTGGACATTTATGGAGTCCTAAAATCACTTATTTCATTTGGCGTAGGTTAATATTTAACCAAATAGCCTAGTGTTTTGGTGTTATTTCCATGAAGATTTTGCTCAAATTTAATAACTAAATCAATTCCTTCATATTTTAATTCATACTTTAAGAGCACCATGAACAACAAGAAAAATCTATATCAAATTCACAACAGAACCATAAATCTCCAACAATAACTTGGCCAACAAGCTTCTTTCATTAACAACAAAACACTTACAATGCCAAGACAAAAAAGCTCTTTCTTCTTTGGGCCTCATCACATTTATAGAGCTTTGCTAGTCATTGTTTCTTCTTGACCTTCTTACCATGTGGCAATTTCAGTTTTATTTCAAATTACCCATTTTTCTTTAATAATAAATAACTTTGCATAATGTGGGATATTTGCTTAATCAACAAAATACATGAATACATGTATTTTATAAAATGTATAAGTATTTTACAAAATGTAATTTTCTTTTTTCTTCGGATGAAATAAAAATTAAGCTTTTTTTAAGAAAAAAAATGTGGGGTCTTTGTTTCCAATTTGTTTCCTTTACGATATTTCATTCAAATTAAATATTCTCACAAAAGTTTGTCTTTTAGGATTTGTCATTTTCCTCTTTTAGCTTTAAATTGTATTTGTAAGTTGGTAGACTCCCTTTCTTGTGATTCCTTCATTTTCATTTTTGAACCCCATCATTTGCATTTTTGAACTCCATCATTTTAAGAACTTTTGAACTTCATCCTTTTAATAATTGGGGTACATGGGATTTGAGGTCCCCAATTTTGATGCTTCTTAAATCTTGATGGTTACCTTCTACTTGGTCATTAACATTTCATTCTAAAAGTTGCAAAATGAGTGAAAAATGATGCTATTAATTAAATTTAACAATTGGACATCGAATTAATATTTCAAAAGGAAAATCCAGTAGAAAGATTGTGTTGGATCTCCATTGTATTATATTCATCAACATCCCACGTTCCAATAACCTCTAATAAAGTCTCACCATTATGAACTCTCCAAAGTTAACTTTGGATCATATGGTTTTGTGATGAATCCTTGGTAAAATGGTAAACCTAAATCAACCTATCACATGATTCATCTCTTCTTTTGTGATCTCCTCTGCTCACAAAGTCCAATTTTGGTCATTTATGTTCTCAATCTTTTCATTTATCGGAAAAATCTTGTAAACTTTGTGTTAGAAAACCATAAGTAATCACAACTCTACATTGGGTTGGATAGTTCCACCTTTGTTTTCAAATCACTTTGGACCTCACCAAAAATATTGTGTTTGGGTAGTCATATAACATGTTGATGATGTGAAAAATATTGGTGGTAACTTCTTTGAATTTATCCATGGAAAACCCCATGATGCCTTTGCTCCTTTCACAATAATTGAAATAACTAAAATCCTTTAGTTGTTCCTGTTAATATTATGGTAGCCGCGGGAGTTATTTACCTCCACGTGTAAACCTGATGAAAATAGAATATTCCGGAAAGCAAGAAGAAACCCTAATAAGTTGGCTAATAACCCTAGAAGACACGTCGGCTCAAGAGGATAATTGGTATTAGGTTATTAGCCTACAAGATAAGAAGTCAGCCAGAAGAAATATTATATACTAAGTAAATAGACACCCAGAAGGAGAAGTTGGCCCAGGCAGTTAGCCAAAATTAGTATAAATACAGGAGGTCAGTCTTCATTCTGGCAAGCATTCTCAGAATTGCAAAGCAGCACTTGTGCGCACTATAGTTGTCCAGTTTGTGCACAATTTTGCAGGAGAGTTGTCATTGCAGCTGTTGCAGCTATCAGATTTCGGTTTTGGCTTGGACTATCTCTTGGTTATGGTTTGGACTATCTGATCAGCTCTTGTTTGGTGCGTTGCCCTTGGAGAAAGGTGCACTACCCTTTGTTTGGCTATCTAGACTAGGATTTTCTTCCGGAATGATTCTCTGTCAAGGTTAAGGTGCTCGGAGGGTGGCTTCAACCTATTGTTGGGTGACAATAGTGATATTGTCGATGGTAAAATGAGCACATCCATTATATTCTAACACGTTATGGACCCACACCTCCTTCATTCAGTCTAACCGCTGGAAGGAAGCATAGCCATAAGGATATTAAGCTCGTTGAAGAACTGTTGCTAGGGTTTCTAGCAAGAGCAGTCACCAAAGCACTATAACTAGGGTTACTAGCAGGTGCAGTTGTAGAAACCCTAATCCTCTTGTTGAGGCACCTTAAGTGAAGGGATTGACCTAATTCCCAGATAGACTAGTGCGCCCTAGCCTAGCGCATCTCCTAGTACACTTAGCAAGCCAAGACGTCAAGTTTGAGTTTTTGGTCAAATCTAGGGTTGACCAAGTCAAAGAAGCCATGACCTACTCCTTGAAGTCAGAAAACAATTTAGATGGAGCTTCTAACTTTAGAGCGTGGAAGACACAGATTGAACTCATCCTTTCCAAGAATAAAATGTTGGATATCGTGAAAGGAAAGATCGTGAAACCATTGTTTGAAGAAGGAAACGAGAAAGAACCACAAAACGATGCAGTTATGGAAAAGTTCAAAGACAGTGACATCAATGCCATGAGTAACATAGTGGAATCTATAAAAGACCACTTGATACCCTACATCTCCCATATTGACTCATTGAAGAAGATGTATGATGCCCTAACAAACCTCTTCTCAGTCAGAAACATTGGACAAGTAATGAGTCTGAAGAATGAACTCCGTGACATGAATATGAATGATGATGACAACATAACATCATACTTTGTGAGAATCTCCCAGTTAAGAGATCGACTACAAGCTATTGAAGAGATAATTTCAGAGAAGGAATTGGTAAACATAGTACTCAATGGTCTTCTCAATACATGGGATGCATTTGCAGCAAGCATGAACACAAGGAAGGAGTATCCTACATTTGAAGAACTTTGGACTTGCTGTGCTCAAGAAGAATCAAGGATCAATGCAAAAGAGAAACCCCAAAAGAAGTACGATGATCAAGCCTTTACAACAGGATTCAAGAATTTCAGGAACAAAAGGAAGTTTGGTTCAAGGAAGAAGCCAAATCAAGAGAAAGACATGTCGGAAATACAATGCTTCAACTGTCGAAAGTATGGTCACTACAAGAATCATTGTCCCGAGCTAAATAAAAGGAAGGGGACACACGAAGTATCAGTTGCCAAAGAAAAGGAACCTACAAAGAAGACAAAGCAGGATAAAACATACTTCTTCTTCTAAGACAAGGTAACAATACTCTTCATAGTTCTTGTACATACCATGTTTTATGTACATATATTGCATATCTACTTCTTATAAGATAATATGTTGAAGGATAAACTATACCTATGGAAGAAACAAAAAGGATTTCTATCATTATGACTACAAATCAAACAATACAAATGAAAGGATGAAGTACATCAAACAATACATGTGGAAGTTATTACATAAGTAACAACTGCAAGATAAGCCGAAATCAGATTCAATCTTGAAGTAAAAAGAGAAGAAGTAAAAGACAGGAAGAAGTCAGCAATCAAGAAGAAATTGGAGAAAGACTTATGACACCTTGCAAAAGGCAATAAGGATGCAAACAAAAACGTGGATTATGGAGGGAGCTGATTATATACTTCCAAAAGAAAAACATGCACTCATACATGAAGCAAGGATTAGGAGGGAGCTAATCCTATGATCCATTGAAGATGATGTAGTATATATCCATGGTAGCAGCCATGAAAAGTAGTACATGTTCAGTTCGACCTTAGAAGAGGTCTTCTTCAAAAAGAAGCCTTAAAGTATTCTTGGTTGTCCATCCACATCTGTGATTCTATGATGAAAGGAAGAAGTGGAATCTTTAGAGCATGGAATCTATAAGAAACTCCATGGACCCAAGAGCTAAAGGAAAAACATGAGGAAGAACATGAAGATTCCAAGAAAGAAGGAGAAGCCAGAACAACTAGTCATTGTATCAAGAATCACAAGATTACCAGCCTGATATGAACTCACTAAAAGAAATCAAGAAAAGGAACTGGAAGTTGTGATGGTGTTGTGTATATGAATGAAAGCATTGCAAGATCCAGAACTAGAGTTTCTCCTAGATGAAGGGAGAAGACTATGATGATTACTTGTTCCAGTAAACCAGACATACCTCTACATGAGTCATTATATCATCTGCAATATCCATGGGTTGGAGTTCTACATCAGATGAATGCAAAGACTGTTCTCTAGAGAAATTGAACAAAGAGCGTATGAAGAGAAACCTCAAGGCTTTGAGGTATACAAGAAAGAGACCCTTGTATGCAGATGGAAGAAGACAACTTGGTGGAGAACCTCCAATGCACAACAGAAGCGTGATGAAGATTTTCTATAACAAAGATATTGTATCAGAATGATTACTCAGAAGATCAAGATGATGGATTGCAAATCCATGACAAATATCTCATGATGACGGAAGAAGTGAAACATGGATATGTTCCAGTTTGACCCTTGCCATGATGTTGTGATCTAGCAGTAACCAAAGAGGAATCCAACAATGATATACTTTATTGATCAGAGCTATATGAAGCTTCAGAGAAAACCAATGTTCCAGACCGAAGTACATTTGAAATCAAGCATTACATTATCTGTGATGAAGTCCGAAAAGGAGAAAGTGGTTCTCCAAATACATATCTCCACAGATGAGCAGATAAGCAGACATTTTGGTAAAGCTTCTATCCAAGATGAAAGAGTTTGCATACTCAAGTTGGAGCTCATGGAGACGACTTCCTTATTGAAAAAGGAAGAGATGACTCCTAGGTTGGGAGGGAGAATTGATGTGTTATTGATTGATGGACAATCATTTTTCAGTTCAAAAATGGTCCAGGATGAGCAGTTCCTTTCCAGTTCGGAAAGTGGTTTGAGATTTCTGACGGACAGGCATTTTCCAGTTCGAAAAATGGTCCAGATCGAACAGTCATTTTCGTAATGAAAATATTTTGATGGATTTTTGATGTACCATAGACATAAATTTCCCATTGTGGTTAACATGGGGAATGGTCTAGGGAAGTCTCTCTTCTTGAGGGTTACTCAAGAAGACTGGCCCGCCTCGCTGGACAATGATTTCCCATTGTGGTTAACATGGGGAATAGTTCATTTTGGAGGTTGGTGCAGGACATTCATTTCCTTAGGAAATGGTCCAGACATTCATTCCTTAGGGCCAATTCATTCTCTCAAGGTTGCACTTTGTTTAGTGTTGGAGGAATGGCCCAGGGTGGGGAATGGTCTAGGTTCAACAACGAGGGACAGACATTCCTTAGGGCAATCTCATTCTCTCCAGGTTACACTTTGTCTAGTGTCGGAGGAATGGCCCAGGGTAGGGAATGGTCTAGGCTCAAAATTAGGACAATTATTCTTCCTTGCTTGATAAGAATAGTCCAGATAGCTCATCATTGATGTTTGACCTTTTGAGGGCAGATGCTCTTCCAAGATCTCACAAATGTGAGTGGAAGAATGACCTAGATGATTCAATTTATATCATAACATTTTTTCTGTGCAGGTTGATATCAGATGATTGTTATGAAGACTGTATGTCTCTAGACAATATATGTATACTATTGTGGTGGATGTATTCCACTGTTTGTGACTATACGTCACTGATCAAGTACTTGTGTGCTACTTGGTGTGGTAGTGTACCACTGTATTGTAGTTGTGTACTACTATGGATAGACACAATTGTGTTCTATTGAATGATATTGTTCTGATTGCCTTGAAGACTATCAACAATGTTGAAAATGATTATCAGCTAGATGGATGATCAATGAACAAATATTTCCCAGACGGAAAACCGTTCTGGACATTTATTTTTCTAGGACATATATCCAGATTAGAAGAATGGCTCTTGTGTCACTCTGTGGTGTGAGTGACTTATCCAACATCATGTCTAATTACTCATATAGAGTATGGTTTCGAGAGATGATGCAACTGATGACACTGATGGTGATGATGGTACTCATGATCTAGTCATGAGATAGTCTATACAACTATGCTGATGCTACCGGGTGAATGGTATGTTTGTGCTCAAGACCATTACCTGTAATACCTCCCTATATAGGAGGGAGTGTTAATATTATGGTAGTTGTAGGAGGTATTTACCTCCATGTGTAAACCTGATGAAAATAGAATATTCTGGGAAGCAAGAAGAAGCCCTAATAAGTTGGTTAATAACCCTAGAAGACAAGTCGACTCAAGAGGATAATTGGTATTAGGTTATTAGACTACAAGAGAAGAAGTTGGTCAGAAGAAATATTATATACTAAGTAAATAGACACCCATAATGAGAAGTCGGCCTAGGCAGTTAGCCAAAATTAGTATAAATAGAGGAGGCCGGTCTTCATTTTGGCAGGCATTCTCAGAATTGTAAAGCAACACTTGTGTGCATTGTAGTTGCCCAGTTTGTGCGGAAGTTTGGAGGAGAGTTGTCGTTGCAGCTGCTGCAGCTAACAGATTCTGGTTTTAGCTTGGACTATCTCTTGGTTATGGTTTGGACTATTTGATCAGCTCTTGTTTGGTGCGTTATCCTTGTATAAAGGTGTGCTACCCTTTGTTTGTCTATCTAGCCTAGGGTTTTCTTCCGGAATGATTCTCTGTCAAGGTTAAGGTGCTTGGAGGGTGGATTTGGCCTATGGTTGGGTGACAATAGTGATATTGTCGATGGTAAAACGAGCACATCCATTATATTCTAATAGTTCCCTTGTAGATTGGCATGAAAACACTAAATTTGGTGTGCACTTAAGAATGATGA
Source organism: Picea abies (assembly GCA_900067695.1). Classification (NCBI taxonomy): domain Eukaryota; kingdom Viridiplantae; phylum Streptophyta; class Pinopsida; order Pinales; family Pinaceae; genus Picea; species Picea abies. The sequence continues at coordinate 3,508 of CBVK0100410569.1, read as the reverse complement.
AGAGAGTGAATTCTGTTGAAATAATGTAACTGCGAAGATAATTCTTATTATTATTTTGTTATTGGATTAAATCCCCATTGCAGATTAATCATGTCATTATTATTATTGTTGTTATTGGATTAATCCCCATTGAGGATTAATCATGTCGGTAATTGTATAAGGACCAAATCCCCTTTTGCGGATTGGTCATCGGACAATTACAATGTGCAGAATAAGAAGTCGGCCCCAACAGTTATAATGGAAGGGCCAGAATTAATTAAAGGTGGGTTTACCCACCCAGAGTGAGAGGTTGGCCTTGCTAGATGGTGACTCTTCACACATGTCAGATTGATATAAATAAGAGGCTAGCGCCTCACTTCTTACACACACTTCACTTGCTCATTTTCTTATGAGGCAAGTTGCATTTACAAGTTGGAGAGAGGAGAAGAAGGGTGGCACATCTCTTGAGGAGGACTTTTTCTGTATTGGTTGATTTATCTCTTGAACATTGTATAAGCTATTTATGATAAGGAAGTTTTGCTGGGTTTTCTTCCCCTAGAGGGTTTCCCAGGATAAATGCTGTGTCTCTTGTGGATGTGTATTTCTCAGTGATCTTGTTCTTATTATGCTCTTATCTTATGAAATGCAAAGAAATATAATAATGACATAAACATTAACATGGTATCAGAGCCAACCTGAAGAAAGCACAATCTGCAAGAGGAAAAACATCACTGTTACTGTACCCCAAAATTAGGGTTTTGAAAAAGTGAGTGTTTTCATCTCTCTAACACCCTAGAAAGTTGTGCCCTCCCCCAAGGATCAATTTGGCACCTAGAGCGCACCTTTTCAGTGGCTATATCCTTCGAAAAGTGAAACCCTAGTTTCACAAAGTAACAGAAAACCAAAAAACCAGAGTACCAGAAGTACCAAAAGTACCAGAGTACTAGAAGTACCAGAAAACCAGAAGCACCAGTCCAGAAATCCGCAGAGCAGATTTGAAGGGGTAAAATTTGGATTTTCTCAAATCTGAAGACACCAGGCTACTCGCCTCAGCCAAGCGCACCTCTTGGTAAGATCAAAAATTGATTTTGAGCATTTTCAATTTTTGGTTATTTTTGTTGCCGTAAGTACAAGATGTCTGCAAGCACAAAGCTTGTTGAGAAATTAGAAGGCATAGACAACTTTTGTGCCTGGAAGTATAGGATCAGTCTGATCCTCGCAGAGAATGACCTATCAAGATTTATCAAAGAAGAAGTGGAGGAACCCAAAGATGCCGTAGAGAAAGCAAAGCATCAGAAGGACTCAATCAGGGCTCAAAGAATCATCACAGATTCAATCAAAGACCACCTGATCCCGTATGTATCATCAAAGAAAACTCCGAAAGAAATGTTTGATGCTCTAAGAAAAATATATGAAGGAAAGAACATCAATCGAAAGATGAATCTCAGAACTCAATTGAAGAATACCAAGATGCAGAAAGGAGAAATGATTCAAGAATATTTCTCCCGAATCTTAGAAATAAAAGAACAGTTGAAAGCGATTGGAGACACCATCGATGAAGACGAATTTGTAATGACAGCCCTAAATGGTCTCGCAAGACCTTGGGATGCCTTCATCCAGTCAGTATGTGGCAGAAAGGAGAAACTACAATTTGAAAGCCTGTGGGAAGAATGCATCCAAGAAGAAACAAGGGTAGCCAACCGTGAAGCGCTACTAGCAAGGGACGATGATCAAGCCCTAACTACTCATACAAAAGGAGGAAGGAAGAAACCCTATTTCAAAAGGGAATCTCATAGAGAACCACAACCATCAAACAAATTCAACAATTAAGAATCTCATTCAAGAAATTTTCAGAAGAAAGGAAAATGCAAGGGACGAGACCTCTCATCTATACAATGCTATCATTGTGATAAGATGGGACACAAGGCGAACAATTGTCCAGTCAGAAGAGAAGAATACAAGAGGAAGCACAAAAGGCAACACGCTCACATTGCCGAAGATGAAGAACCACCTATGAAGATGATTAAGGACCATGTCTTGATCTCAACTCTCTCAGGATCTATATGACCTGGAGAGGACACATGGCTCATTGATAGCGGTGCATCAAATCATATGACGGGTAAGAAGAATACTCTCTCTTGTATTTCAGAAAAGAAGTTTTCTCAGAAAGTAACTCTTGGAGATGATTATCAATATCCCATCAAGGGAATAGGAGAATCAAACTACAAGCTTGATTCAGAAAACTCAATAACAATGAAGGACGTACTCTATGTACCGGGCCTAAAGAAGAACTTACTCTCCATATCAGCTTTAGACAAGAAAGGCTATAGAGTTTCCTTCATAGATGGAGAAGTTCTTATGTGGGCTAAGGGAGAAACCATAAATGAAGCAATCGTCATTGGAAGTGAAGAAAATGGTTTATATAAGCTGAAGGGTCACCCAGAAACTGCTATGACCCATGCCATTGAAAACTCATGCGAACTTTGGCATAAAAGATTGGCCCACATCAACTACAAGGCGCTACCATACATATGCAAAGCTATCACAGGTTTACTAGAACTCAAGGTTGATCAGGAAGGCATATGCAATGGATGTGCGCAAGGGAAGAACATCAAGAACCCCTTTCCAAAGAGGGACAACAAAGCAGAAGGAGCATTGGAACTCATCCATTCAGACGTGTGTGGCCCAATGCCAACATCCTCCATTAGCGGGTATGTATACTATGTATCATTTATCGATGATTATTCTTGTAAGACCTGGATATATTTCTTAAAATCTAAAGATGAAGTATTAAGTACATTCAAGGAATTCAAAGCCTTGATAGAGAATCTTTCCAAAAGAAAGATTAAGATACTCAAGTCAGATAATGGAGGAGAATATACCTCAAAGGAGTTCGTAAGCTTCTGCAGAGATGTCGGGATCAAGAGGGAACTAACTACTCCCTACAATCCCCAACAAAACAATGTTGCTGAAAGGAAGAATAGAATGATTATGGAAGTTGTGAAGACCATGATTCATGATCAAGATCTTCCTATGTGCTTATGGGCAGAAGCAGCTATGGCAGCTGTTTATGTGTAGAACAGACTATCCCATAGTGCACTTGGGTTCAAGACCCCAGAAGAAATGTTCACCGGAAAGAAGCCAGAGGTAAGCCATCTCAAAATATTTTTCTGTCCAGTGTTTATTCATATACCGAAAGAGAAAAGAAACAAACTGGAGCCCTCCGGAAAGAAGAGAATATTTGTGGGATATTGTGAGGTATCCAAGGCCTTCAAAATCTACATACCTGGTCACCGCCATATCGAGATCAGTAGGGACGTGACCTTTGATGAAGAAGCTACACTTGAGAAATCAAGAAGATGCCAGCTTGAAGAGGTATGTGAAGAGGAACCTGTAAATCCCAAGACGACATAATCCGTGAGGGAAGTTCCCAGAGCTGCAGAACCTGTAAGGGAAGTCATAGCTTCCCCTGATGAGGAGACTCTTGAAGATCATGATATAACAGAAGCTCAAGAACCTCCTCAGATGA